>DWME01006948.1:0-13095 GCA_018244795.1 Parelbella ahira ahira
ACTTGATTGAGTATAAATTTGCAATAATTTAAAGACGTGCGTAGCAAAGGTGTAAAATAACTGAAGCCCTTAGGCGCTAAAACTTAATTGAAAACCAGAAAAGTCCAAAGGGCGCTTACTACGACATGTTTATTACTTAATTAACGAAGTAACATCGCCAGCTATCAAGAGACATTTTTTTTATAATATGTATGCAAAGAACTCATACTAAAATAGTCATTTGACTTAGTATTTCGTTGTCCAGGAACATTTTCCATTGAACGATATTTTATCGAATGAGTTCATAATAAACTTACTTGAGCTTCTATAGGAGGAGGGTCGTAATTGGATAAGTCGGAATCAGTTTACCCCACTCGTACATGTTTACCCCAAATCAAGGATAACGAGTATCCCCAATTTGTTAAGTTTTCCCACCTGACGCAATTGTACACGTAAGGAATATATTTTTTCGACATTCGACATTTCGAAAGTTGTTTATTTAGAATATAGATCTTGATATCATAAAATCACGCTTGTACATATTTTTCTGGAAGAGAAGAAGAGTAGGCAGAGGAGTGTCGAATTCTAAGTGTCACCTGTTATATTAGATGTCCATTGGAAGATGGGGTGAGCCTAATACAATATACGAAGAATAAATCTAGACTTTGAGCTACTGTTGGGAATTTCTTACCAGGACCTTTCTCCCAATACCTCTTGCTCACCAACCAGCCATGTCTGTGTCTATGATTTCTAAGTAAAGATACCTACTTCTATAAAATATAGACAGGAGTTTTAAGAAAAATCGATTGGTATGTCGGTTTTTCCGGCTTTGAACTGAGTGGCTTTTGTTAGAAAGTCTTAATATTCCTTGTTCTAAATAGGTACTAAGTATTTACTGAATTTTCTTCAAATACGCCTAGATTAAATAATATTATGACTAGGATTAATAGAATCAGACCAGTTATATTTTTTCAAATGCATGGTCTGGTTTACAAATGGCTTAAAATTATTTTTTTATAAGTAAGTTGTCAGTGAGACGGAAGCAGCGGCTAATCGTTATTACGATAAACAGTGAAAAAACCGGCGTCACAAGTTTACTTAGAAGGGAAAATTAAAATAAACAAAGGTTCGACGACCCCGCATAAAAAACAACATGCAACTAAGTTGAAAAATAATAATTAATATTTATCAGTTACATTACAATATCACCGTTTCTACGCCATGTTTACTGCGTACACGAAAGGTGCAAAGTTAAATATGTTAATGCAATATTCGAACGTAAAAAAAAAACTAATTAAAGCCTCAATACGTTCTTATTTCGAATCATTAGCACAATAAATTATAATTAGACATAATTAACAGTCACTTAATGTTGGCACATTAGCAACGCGGCGTAATTAAGCCATAGTACCGAATTAATTATCTGTTTTAAGCTCGGCATCTGTCAATAATATGTAAGAAATTTTGTAATCCTTTTTATGGTGTCGGTTTTTAGAATGATTCGCTATTTGCAGCGTAGGTACAACATGCGACTGATCCACGATATGTAGGAATTACACAGGTATAAATATGTAATAAAGTCATTTTAAATAAAATTAAAAATTTTAATTTTGTTTCTTATGAGCATGCCCATAAATTAATTATTCGCTAGTTGCAACAACGGTTGGTCCGTTATACCGGTGGTCAGTTACCTAAGTGCTGGGCCGAAGGTTGTTGATTCAGCTCTCATCCACGACTTATACTTATGTATGTATAATTTTTATTATTAATCTGTAGTTTAACAGTCCTTTAGTTAGTATTTCACAGACTCTGTTTTTAGAAATACGTGATTGATTTAGACATTATTTTTATTTTAAAAAAATGTCTAACAAAATTGGTAAACACAACTTAGATTATCATTCTTTGTTCGTTATTTTTTATTGTACATTCCCAGTGAAACTTTTGATTCATTGCTACATTCATACTTACGTATGGGAATGTTTCATCGAGATTTATATTAAATTCCAAAGCCCAATACAGTAAGAAAATTAAAACAATATATAAAACGTTTACTTTTAATTATAAAGTAAACGTAGACGTATTTATAATATATTTGAATAACATTAATTTGGAGTTAAATTTTAACTTTTTGATACCATTCGACGACAAACTATCGCATGTATTCATTAATAAGAAAACAGAAAGCTAGCAAATATCGCCTTATTTTTCCTTAAAAGTGACTCTGCGTAAATAAGCCGCACATGTAAAGAGTCACACAGGTATTTTACTCTCCTGTAAAGTAGATTTTTAGACCTACACTACATTAGAATTGCACTGACAAAATAATATGCTATTGTATATAAATTCCAACATTATTAGCGAAGCAATCGCTTTAAATTATGACATTAACAGTATCCAAAAATGATACCGATACTTGCATCCAGTATGATTGCAACACTCGTGATTCAGGCGCAATGTTTACCCAGTAGTAGGTACATGGCGGTGATCACGTGCTGCATTTGGCATGCCCTCAATTAATCACTCCAGCACAATATAGAAGATAATTCGCTGTTTCGTTTCAATTACCACCAGTTGCTAATGGACGGTTTTAGGATTCAATGGAGACTTTGTTGTACCTTCAATGTTGATTTTCTATCGTTACATTCTGTTTCACAGGTGCTCATTATCATACTGAAGCTTTGTTACACATAATTTAATGTCGGGTTTTTATTTAATCGTTAAAATCGTGAACATGAAAATTCTCTTCTTCTCTCGTGAACATAAAAATTAATTACAGGCGTGAAGTTACGTTTAGGCACCTGTATGAAAATTAGTAACTCAAGTATTTCTGAACTTATTATAAATGTTCTAATTGTTCATTTTAATCGCTAGATTTAATGCTACGAATAATGAATTTAAAAACCATTCGAAAATCAAATAAATACCGTTAAGCTTTTTTTTAAATAACCACTTCTGTTTTCTGGCAGATTAAAACACCAGACATAACTTTCTGTTGAAGCGAGTGACAGCCCTGCCGCGAGCGCATCCGACTTCTATACGATACAGCGTTGATTAAATTCTTGTTACGAATTTTTTTAACGTCAAGAATTTCGAAGACATTTTTGTCTTTAACACTAGCACGCACATCTTAGTATATTATCGACGTACACAGTATTGTATAAGACAAAGCTATGCAATATTTTACGTAAACGAAATTGTTAAATCGTTTGTAATGGATATGGAAGAAACGTTATTATGGATTTTTATTAATATTTTTTTCAGCATCATGATAACCGAAGATTAAAATTGTTTATTTTAAAAGGAACACTAAAAGCGACAACCCTAACGTTTCCCTTTTGATCCCGTGAACGTTGATTAAATTCCTGCTGCGGCTCGAATTTTCTCGATACATTGACGGATGATGACGCAACAGGATGAAAAAAGATACTTTATGTTCCACGTGTATGGACTAACGAAGCGGGAAAGACTATTTCACAATTTGGATCTAGTACATTGGACTAGACATGTTCTAGAAAGAACGTGTATTGTCAAACGTAGCGTAGGACGCGCTCCAGCTAGATGAAGTGACGATATACGCAGTGGCAGGAAGTGGTTGGATGCTAACAGCTGAAGATGGCGTGGTACTGGAGGCCTGTGTCCAAAAGTGGATCGAGCAAGCTGACGACCAATTACTTCTTATAAATAGTACAGTTAAGGACTAACTCGTTACCAGTATGCCCTCAAGCCAATTACCTCGCCAACACATTACAAAGTTATCTAGAACGCCAAAGTTCATCGAGCTCTATCATACTAATTCTATCAGAATATTGAACATAATTATGTCAATGATCCTTTTTTATAATTAAAGGTCATATTATATCGATGAAATTTTTTTTACATATTATTATATAATTTAGGGCACAACGTGTGCCCTATAGGAATCATTATATTAAACTAAGAATACCTTATCAATACTAATAATAATATTTTAATAAGTTGTTATCGACAATGTTGAAACGCTTTTAATACATCTGTAATAATGAGAACTAATCCTTTGTCTGTCTGTCCGCTGCTGGGCGTACGCGCCCCGTAATGAGCGCCCATGTGCAATATCATAGATAACTTTTTCCCATAATATCTTTACGTCAGTGATAGCTACGGCGAAATGTAAATAAATTTAGTTACTGTAAATTTATAATAGAGTTTGTTAAAGATATTTAAAATGCAAACAATGATAAAAAAATTAACCATTTCATAAACAGAGAGAATTAAACTAATCAACTGGGACATGCAAAGCATTCTTCAATTTCATACCAGGAGAGGAATTTACAAATAGCCGCGTTGGCTCAGTGTTGGAATATGCACGTATCCATAATAGATAGCAATGCACACCGATGCGAAGTGAAAAAATATTGAAATTCGTCAATAACTCTCAAATATTCAATTAAACGGCAGCTTAAATTGTACTTACATTTAAAAAATATAGATTTTACATTGATAATTGTTGCCTATTTCTTGAGTTATTTTCTCATTAAAATCTTTGAATTATTTTTAAACGATTAGAAAAAACCTCTTATACAGCCGCTTCAATAATAAAGCCTACAGTTAATTGTATAAGTGATAAAGTTGCAACGCGCGCTACAATATATATGAGCGCTGACAAATTCAACTTGGCCTTTTTTCTGTCATACGTCTCGCTCAACGACTTTTAGATGCTAAGATAAAAGCAATTAAGGGCCTTTTAAGCCCAAGTAATTGATGGTCATCGTGTTGTAACAGTCCCAGGTTCGATGACTGGCCCGTGTAAAAATATATGGCTGAGTACACGACCCTTTATTCGAGGCTTATCTTGTGAATGTTTAATGTATGCGTTTTAAGGATAATTTCACGCCACCTGTCCTTGCTCGTATTCAGGTCTTAGTAATAACTAAACTCATAAATAATAAACAAATAACAAGTTTACTTTAATAAGTTTATAATAAATTAAATTAATTTTTACTCATCGTGAACATTTGCATATAAAGATCGAACCCATTTATCGTTCTATACTCTCAGGTCTTAAAAATAGATGATAACAAAAAGCGGTAGGTATCTAAGGTTACATTAAACATCATTAATCTTGACTTAATTTGTAGTTTTTATATTTTTTTTAAGAAAAACCTTTATTACATCACATAACATGTAAATGAACAACACTTGTTTCCGTAACTTCTGTTGGCAAGTACTTAGAGAGGGGTTAGAATTACTATTGCTGCTCCAACTTAAAGAATTTCTATCTCAAATATCTAACCCTTAACACATACATTACACTTGATTATACATTACGTTTATTTTATAAATTTAAAAAGCTCTACACTGAAATAAATCAAATAAATAAAATAAGTTTTACGAGTGGACAATGTAACGAATCTAAAATACTTCGTTTTAAATTTATATATATTACCACATGTGGTAATCAAGTATGTCATTAACATGTTCATAGTTACCTTTCCTATTTATTATTTTATCAACACCAAGCACGTGTCCGTCTAGATGTTAATCAATTAAAACATATTCGAAAGACCCGTTTAATGAACTAAAAGGAACTGTAGCGAATGATGAACTACTAACAAGATAACGCAAGATAAGTCGTTCGTTGAACGATATTTTTTTTACACCAATAAATCTTATTTACAGTCATTACAGGCGAAGAAGAATTGTTACTAGAGTTATGGGCTGATTAAATGAATATATGTACAATGTTTTCAATAGTAAACATCTATGAATGTCGTGTTTATTCGAAAATATGGCTGAAGTTAAGAACCGCAGCTATACGAACGTATATGTATGGAGCTGATTAATTGCTTTTTGTTATTAAGAATAATGTTGCAATTTACAAAAGTTATTGAACCATTTATAATGCGTTCCAGTGGTCATAATATTTATGCAGTACATTTATATCACACTAGCATCCTTCATTTAGCGTGCCATAAACACATACAAAGATAATAATATATGCATAAGGGCCCATATTCGGAACAGATATATCAATTGTTCATTTACACATTTGACCGCGAATCGAACACGAAACCTCCTGCTCGGCTGTCCAACTATCAGCCAAACAAACGACAATATTCTGAAAATATCACCATCATGGACTAATAGTGTTCAAACTAAATTTTTCATTGACGTGTCACTGGGAGCCTACGTCCAAGAACTAAACAGTGCAGACTGACAATGTAGATGATATTTAGATAAAAATAAATTGATTTTAATAGATAAATCAAACGTCATTTACCTTACGTTTGTATCAAAATCTAAATAAAATTGTTTCTCGTAGTAGCTATGTACATATGTATATAACACTAAAAGTAGTGACTAAACCGATTACAGTTGTCAAAAAAAATACACATCAATTAATTAAAAGAAGTGATTAAGTGATAAAGCCATGATAATGAGGATACTTACACCGGATTAATAGCCTTCAAGCCAGCGCGTAGGAAGAATAAAATTTACTATGAGAATAACCCCATAGCCGCTTGAGAATTTCCCAACAGACCGTTACACGTTTTATTATGTCCTATTGTGTTTTATATCGCGACATGTTATTAACAGATATGACATATAAATCTCTTCACTTCACTCGAGAAATTGTCTTCAAAAATGTGTCACGTTGTTCACGAAAACTGGGTTCCGTACAAAAAGGCATTCGGAACATGCTTATGTGAATGTGTCGTGCTTGTGAATGTAACAGATATTTTTGTTTCTAATATAAAATGTATAATTTAGCATTAACGTGATTATTATTTTATCTGTTTAAACGTGGGAGTGTACACCACTCCTCTATCAACCTCTTCGGAAAGATACAGACGTGATATTATATTCATATCTATTAGTTTAGAATTACCTAAGCCTACGCTTTTTTATGATGCGAAAATTTTTTTTTATTAACTTTTATCCCCCAACCTAGGACCTGAACTGAATGACATCTGAGGCCAATAATGATGAAAATACCTGAAAACTATGCTTAGCTTTATTAACACACCGCAACGTCACCACAAAATGTTACTAACACAGCAAGCAATTATACACGTCTAAATTTGGTTACCTCGAAGCACATTTTGAGGAGTGCACTCAGTAGTCATTATCAGATATCGTTGTCTCTTTTCGAAAGTAATTGAGAGAACAAAACATGGTACAATAGTCATAACTTTGTTAGTTAATTTACAGGCAACAAATACTTTATATATGTTATGTCACTAATGACCGACAGCTATCCGTTGCGGAACCCCAAGCCCTTAGCCGTCCGTGCGTTCTTCTAATCTCGGCAAATCTCGATATCTAAATCCCTGGTCAACAGTGATCGATGTAACACCAAATACCTAATGCTTAACACATGTAGTTCATTCGAGGTGATAGCTTATCTGTTTACATTGGTACCGTGGCGAGGAAAACGTGTAACACGGCGCTATATTAGTGAAAAAATTGTACACCCACGTGATAACTATGTATTATTATAAGTGATCCGCGGCTCGTTACGCAATTTGTAACGTAATCATTTTATGTACAAACTAACTGTAAAATATATTATATAAAGTTTATTGTGTCTAGTAACCAAGGCACAAGCTCTCTTAAACTTAGTTTAGGACGAGCTGGACTTATTATTATGTATTCATTTTTAGTTGTATGTATGTAAGTGTACCTACGAATGTCACGATATTGGTATTACGCATTTTCAAGTGTAGAGACATCTTCAAACGTAGAGTTTAATGCGTTTTCAGGTATAATTTATATCTTTAGCGTTCTAGAATGTTTAATATTAATTTAAATCAATATTGGTATAATATTCTTTCTAAAATGTTTAACCTTAATGTATGGCAGTTGAAATTTATATTGGTATAGTTATTTTACTGCGGCATATGTCTGAATTTTAACATTGATACTTTAATAACATGGGATGCATGTGACGTCACAAATATATCAATTAAATTATATCAAAATTCTAATCGGACCTTATAATCTTTCATAATTACCATTTAGTCAAATGTCATTTGGTACAACGCCAGTCATACTAGCTGTTGTGACTCGTACAAGGGTCCGGGTTCCATTACCGGTCGAACAGATAAGATGTTATAAACATTTATAAACTTTTGGGTCCGGCTGTGTACGTAGACACTTGTTTTTATGTTTACTACTATAAATATATAGTAGTTACTTTCAATGATATTCCTACTTTGCACATGGATATGTGCTATTTATAATAATTATTACGCCACAGACAATTAATTCAGTTCTGTTCCCGAACAACGCCTTGTGTAAGATAGCACACCTCTTTGATAAGATTATGTCACGTTTCGCACTAAAATAACATGTGTTATCGCGGAACACTTGTGTCTTGTGTCTTCAATGTTTATATACAGAACGACACGAAATAGCATGGATAAAAATTTATCCTTGCATTGTTTATATAGAAATACGTTTTATTGTGAAAATGTATATTCTTGCTGTCCAGCCCATTGTTAGTGTAGACTTTGATTTGTAATTAAAATCTATAAAATACTTGTTGTATTTACAGATAGATATTTGAGGATATTGCTATATATATTGTAACATTAGACTGTATTAAATTTTGGGACATTACCTTATAATTAGATTAGAAAATTTTGATGTATGTATATCGTAATTGCGAAATTATTTTAAATAACTGCACGCTCATAAAGAGGTGGTAGTCGTTAAGTTTATGAAAAAATGAACGTAAAGATTAAATATAAAATTAAAATAAGAATTTTTAATTACGTCAACTATTTTAGTTATCTGTCTGTACACCAGAATTTACATAGCGGTCATATAAAAATGAAAATACATTGCTCAGGATAGAGGCATGTTAATTTTCCTCTACCAATTAGCATAAAATACGAGAACACAAAGGCAATAAAACGTACTAACAAAAAAAAACATTACAATAGAAAAAAATCAAGTGTTAACATATAATTTCGTGCACATATCTACCGCAACCAAAGCAAATAGTCCAGCGACACAGGAAGTAGTTAATAATAATTAGATAATGGAACAGAACACACAATTGGGCACGTGGCTCCAATTTCCTGCATTACATTACAAGCTATTCCAATAACCTGTATTCCGACGTCTATGTGTACGCGGTATGTTAGCCGCAAGGTAAAATACGCCACTTTACAAGTCAGGAATCGAAAATTGGTGTGTTCGAGTTAAAAACACATACGCGGTGTTTATCTTAATGTTAATTGGTATTGAAACCCGGTATCATCAGTGCGCCTGCCTACTTGCTGCCTAAAGTAATAAGATACCAAGGAAATGTAATCACAAGTGTACGCGTAAGTACAATAAGGACGCCGCTACACCAGCTGTTAAAATAACTGCGATTTTATATAAGTATACATATTTCCGCCTCCCACGCCAGGAGTTTAGAGTTTCAAATCCTGGGACGCAACTCTCACCATTGCGCGTTTGTAATAAGATTAAATGTTACTTACTTTAACCAACTTTAACAGACTTTAAATAAGAATAGTGAGAAAATCCTTTACTTAAATATATCAGGACTTGTACGGGCGTATCACATAAGGTTTCATCAACATGAAACGAAATTGTCAACGTTCTTACTATGGTTGTGAAACAGTTAATTCTGACAGTAGTCAGTACTGTACGTAGTACGTACAAAAAAAAAAATTAGCTGTAAATTAATAGCTGGTTAGCCAAGAAATCGCGTCAAACATAGCGACAGCATGTCACGCCCTAAGTAACCCGAAGTATCGCATGTTATTTGCTCAAAAACAAAGTAAAAGTACAGCCGTGTTCAACGTTCACACTTTATTTCGCAAACTGGATCCGAGCGCAAGGTGCGCGGGACAATAAAATGAGGATTAAAATATTTTTCTTGTATGGACCCGCTCGGAATGATACATTTATTACGTACGGTGGTCCGCTTTTGGAATTTTACTAAGCGGAATAAATTGATGCGCTCGTGTAAATTGAACTTCATGTAGACGAAATTAAAAATTATTACACTAATATACATATTATGTATAACCAGACACTCGAAGCGTCCGCGCGGTGTTATGATTAATAATGTACGAACGAAAAATATAATGGTGTTAGTCAAAACAAAGTGTAAAGCGAGCTATAAAATTAATACATAGATCATGTTATCTGTTTAAATAAAGCATTAGTTTTTCTCTGAGAGACGAACACTTTAAATTTTTCTGCAAACCTTATAAAACGTCGAACATTTCTAAGGTCTTTCAATAATTGCGTATTCCTCTGAAAATTGAAGAGCTGTTTATACCACTGTTAACATGAAAAATTTTAAAGCAAATATTTCAATCAATCCATAGCACACATATGTAAATCTTCATTTAAATGGGAAAAAACAGCTCAAATTCAAGTTAACTCCTAACATAAGTAACAAGTTAAAAGCTTACACTCTTGGGAGTCGTTCCGAGTAGTAATCGGCGCTTTGACGCCGACGCCTGTTACAGAAAGGGCTGGCGCTGGAGTCGAGTGACTCTCAAGAAAAGATTCTTACAGTGATAGTTTTTTTGTCGTATTTACAACGGGCCTGTAAACAACGTTCCTAAGATCTATGATTATTTCTTTAAAATTCCAATCGAGAAAATTATTTTGTAATTTTACAGTATTTTATTTGATTTATGTACAATAATCAAAGAATTATTTTATTAATAATCAATATCTACAAATTGTGTGTTCCCCTGTTGATACATGGATAAAACGGCTGAGTGGATGTAGTGCGTGGAAGCCTTGAAATAGATAGGACCCATAGTCATAAAAAGGAAAATAAATCTTCTGTTTTAATTCATATCCATAAGGTATGACAAAATTAAACTGTTTCTCTTTAACATTCCCCTACTGTTATACGAAAACCACGTTACAATTGGCAAGTGTATTGTTGTTACAAAATAATAATAATTGTAATATGTTACCAAAGTATTAACTGAGTAAACGTAACATCACGTCTGTGATCCTCGAAGGGGTGGCACACTGCCACGTTTCACCAGATACGTTTAAGTCCCATGGAATAGGTGGGTGAGCCTATTGCCACACAGCGGGCACGGATCCAGACTCCGAGTCACTACTAAAAATTCTAAATTATAATAATCCAATAGTACCCGACCCGGGATTTCAACGCAGTACCTCTCTATTGGCAGTCGCGCTTGCAACCATACGACTAACGAGGCATTTAATATTACAATGACAATGTAACATTTACAGTTACTGTACTTTATCCACATACTATTAAATTTAGTAACTTAGCATAGATAGCACAATTTTATGAATTTCTTTTATGAATTGTCACAAAGATAGTTTAAAAGCTTCGAGAGCGACTTGTGCTATTCTCTATACCGTGGCATTTAGCACAGTTGTCATAAGATTGAAAATCGAATCACAGGGTTTCATCAATTTAGCTCAAATTTCATAAATGTAGGTATATCGCGTCAATAGCTATCTAAATCGTCATATCGTGAATATTTACATAAATTTGTGTACATACACAAACAGCCAGACATATGCATGTGTGGTACAGATATCTGTCTGATCGCGAGTCAAACACAATTCCACATGAGAAACTAACAGTGCGTTGGGTCTACGCAAAACTCAATATGTTTTAAATAAACACAAATATAACAAACATGTTAAAATATGGATTAAAATATTTTCTATATCTAGATATAATATAGATCATTACATCACCGTCATATCTAACTGAGCGCGTAGTTCCGAGTTCGATTCCCATCTGAACAGATATCCGAATGATATATTACGTATTTTGGGACCGTGCAAGTATTCACATATTAGTCAACCTTGTTGTTATAAGAGCGATAACTTTTGAGTTCAAAAATGTAACACTTTATCCACGTAGTAGTAAAATGTTATCCCCGAAAAGATATACAGAGAAGTCTACTACACGCTCACATTTCACCAGTTACGATTTTTGTATATATTTTGCAATTCAACCAATCGTACATTTAAACCATGGCATTGATTTGCACTTGTAATATGGAATAAAATTATCTATTGAACTGCGTATTTACAAACTTACATATTAATGTATAACTCCTGTCTAGTCACATAAGTACTGCCTCTATATGGTTTGGAAGGAAATCGCTGTCCCTGAGTTGACTTAAGATATTTATGTAAATCCATAAATCGGCGGTAGAATAATTTAATAGAACACTAATTGTACGATAAACAAATTTAATAACTAACATGATTGATGACGAATTTCATTAAGGCACGTCAAAATATGAAAGGATAAAATCGCATAACGTTCAAATCAGATTTCAGTGTGGGTTTAAACTGTAAAATTTCAGCCGATTTTAACATTGTCAACAGCAATTATGGCGGTTACATGCAACTATGCAGGTATATTACCTGCTGTTATCGGTTAAATGTTACCGAAAATTTGTTTCCGCGTTTGTTTACTAATTAGCGGTTGGTTCTAATTTAATGTTATAATGTTTCACTAATCGTTATGTTTGTTAATGTTTATTTACAGTTCATTTAATTTATTTATTTATTTATGTACTATTTTTCTTCCCATCAGTTTAAGATCTTAGATGAGACAACATAACATCATTTCGTTATAGTTGCTAGTTACAGTATACAGTTAAATACGATGGAATTATTATTATTTCGACCGAAGTGTTTTCGTCATTAGTCTTGATATCGTTGCACTGAACTTCAATAGATTTGTATTGAACATAATATATATAAGAGCTGACTTAAACGCATATTTATGCATCGTTTATAGGTTTTATTAAAAGAAAAAGTGATCGAAAATTGCTTATCGTTCCTTCTTACTTACATAATATGTACCTTTAATACCTATGCAAATATCACTCCCACATACATACACAGGTGTGAGACTGCACATTAAAATATATATATATTAGATACTTCAAGGCAATACAAAAAAAAACTACAATTGATAGCATCACAATACCGACGTGTAACAATTAGTCTTTTTATCAACTACCTACCTGTCCAACGTTTTATTTCAATGTGACGCGAATAATTGACTTTTCAGTCTGGCAACATTAATATCTGGGCAGTGTTGCCCGTGGTGTAATGGTGATACTAACAAGTCCGTTTCTCAGAAGGGAC
>DWME01006949.1:0-13094 GCA_018244795.1 Parelbella ahira ahira
GCGGGGGCGGGCTAAGGCTTCTTGCATGTTATGCAATCTACATTCTACTATACTTACTTCCCTACCATACTTATTTTACATTATATATTCGGAGATATTTCCTAAATATTATTTCCGTTTATTGATTATTATTATGGTTAAACTATCACGCCGGATCCCTTAAAGGGTACGCACTGAGCATCAAAGTTCAAATATCTCTGTCCTTACAGATCTGCCATACTTCTTTTACATTCATCACATTTCTTCAATACTCTTTAGAAGACAATGTAGTATAAAACATTAATGATTAAACTCTGTAAAGATAACAAGGGATTGGCGTACCTAGGTTCAAAATCTAACTACGCGAAGGACGAAATCATAAGGTAAATTATAATAATTGGCAATAGTGTTAGCGGTCAGTGACCACTTATAGTGTAGATTTAACATTATTATCACCGCGGATAAATGAATGTAATTATCATTTGATATTGTGTTAAGTACAACGATCAAAATGCTTAAATATATGATAAAACAAAATATTGGTTTCATTGTATTGTTTTGTCTGATACGTATTGTACACATCCAGCAGTTGATAGTTTATCTGATATTAAGTTATCAGCGAAGTGCAAAGCTATTGTAGATATTTAATGTCCAAATATGTACATAATATGTGTTGATTGACTGCATATGATTTCTGAGCATAAAATCCAACTAACAGCTTTTAATTTTGTACACTCTTATCCACACAGAACACAACTTAATTTGTTACTGTGTCAATAGTTTATAGAACCACCGTTCTACTGTTAGTACTGGATTCCGCATCAAAATAAGAAAGTTATTTAAGTGCTGGTTGTTGGTAAACATCGTTCTTTATAAAGCATCTGATATATACGTTTCAAGGAGGATTTTATTTAATACTGCCTTCCATATGTAGCAAATGTATTTGCTTCAAAAGGTAGCATTAATTGCGAATGAACTCCATTTCAATACTATCAGGTAATATAGTTTAATGCAATGAACATAAAAAATAATTACCTTTTCAACACCTTACATGTTACCATTCCATGACAGATATCTGTTGAGGCATTTTGAAAGTGTCAGAAATTCATTGAGTTGTGTTTATTTTCACTATATTTTCCATACAAGGATGCTGTCGGTGGAACATATCGGCTGCAGCGATCCTATTGTTAGAAATCAGAGCGTTATAAAATACGAGTTAAATTAGAATCCCCGGTGCGTATTATTTATGGTGCAGCAGTCAATAATATCGCCGATAATGACCGCACTAAATATGATTTAGGGAATGTGATCGAAGCACGGTAATGTGCGAGGCGCTTGTGCGAATCGTATTGTGAAATATCCTTTGTTTACATTCAATATGAGTATATAAAACCACTGCCTCATTGGTCTCATGCTTGCTGCTGACCGAACGGTCCTGTGTTTGATCCCCGGGTTGAGCGAAGATTTATTGGATGCTACGAACTTAAAATTCCTAATATATATATAATTGCTCCGAGTCTAAATTCGTGCTAGGTTATATAGCAATAGGATCCCTAATATTCCACAGCGGAACGTTTAAGACGACTGGTGAAACGTTGCAGTGAACTACACTCCCATGTCTACTCTTTCAGGGAAATACCGACGTTATGTTATATTATGCTATAATATTAACAACCATCTGTCACCAGCGAGACAGTTGGACAACAACGCAGTTCCTATCTCCTACGTCCATCTGCAGTCAAACCCAAAAGAATCAAACTCAAATCTGAAACTGTAGTCTTGCATTCCTGCAATATAAATTTCATCCATCACTGAACATTACAATGGACATTACTTAGCAGTATAGACAGGTGCAGCGGTAGCGTTTCCAGTCAAACCTTGTCATAAGTGAACTGGGCCCATATTGCTGCCGTTCGGCGGCAGTTACTGGAAGTTGCAAATGAATTCATTTATGGGTGCCATCAAAAACCGGTTCTACGCAGGGACACCACAAAAAGTTATTCCATATTATTGTCGAAACATTACCGTAAATTAATTAGCTGCAAAATAAAGCCTCCATTACATCGCGATAGCTTCATTGTCACGCAGAATAAATTCATAAGCGAAGTGCTTGTGGTAACGGCCGCTATATTTTTTATTAGAAATATTACGCTAATAAATGTAACCATTAATATAACTTTTCATTTAGAATTTTTCTCATCGATTACTATTCCGTCAACTGTGCTACTTAATTCCTTTCAGTACTCTCCTTAGGTACTAATGGCATCTCTACTTAAGTTTGGATAAATAAATTATTACATACATACATGTCTTCACGCCAAGTCCCTTACAGGGTAGGCAGAGAGCACGGAGTGCTGAATAAATGCATACCTAAATACATTATATTTATACCCAACAAATAACGGTGATAGACCAGTCAGTGGTTTACATTAATATTTCAGCTTCCCGCGGGTAGCTAAGGTTTACACCTGGCAGTAACTTCTGAATGTACAGTTATAAAAACTACCACTCCATAAGCTCCAAATTAAGTGCCATGCACTGCTGTTTAGAAGCATTAATGTCATTATTATGAATATAAATATACCTAAATATTTCCGTTTTCGTTATATTTGACACATTTAATAAACACACACGCGCACCTTCCTACTTATAAGTGATTTACAGTATTCTCCCTAATACACAGCGCAAACACAAAACATATATCCACTAATTTCACGAGCAACATTAATATAACAAAATAATAGCCGTACATTACGGAACTATTTTATGTGATACCAATAACTCGGTATCTCGCAACGTTATCTGAAACTAAGCCATAAAACTAGAATGAGATCGCATCAACAACTATCGCACAGAGATTCATAAATCAGAAATTAAAACAACGTTCGACGGCTGATTATATCCGCGCGCTATGATAATGGCGGCCATAATGAGAGGGCGCGAATTGTCCCCGTTCTGATTTAATGACACGGAATAATAGCAATCAATACTAGCGGGCTCGCGCGCTGATAATTTCGGGAAGTTTTCAGTGCGGTGCATTGAAATTGTTTTTGTAAGCGCTCGGTTTCGGGTTCATCAATTATTGAATAATATTGTTGAATTTTACCTATTAAATGTTTCGACCGTGTCTAAATACATAATTGTATTAGCATTATTAGTGAAAAATGAATATAGTCCTCGTAGAGGGCTCGCTACGATTGGCGGGAAATCAAAAGGATGCTCAGACAGGTTTGAAAATTGTCAGCTCTTGGTGTAGTCATTTAACTGGTATTTCCAATGTTGAATGGCGATGATTTCGTGGTCTGCTGGTATGTTAAATATAGTAAGTTTGGGAGGAACTACTATACATATATGTAGAATGCGAAAATAACTTAATATAGATGATAAAATATTTATTGAATATCGAAATAGAAGTAATAAATTGATATATAAAGATGTTTTTATGAAATTAATAAAATATATCCAACATAACTCATGTACATACAAGCAATTACAGGCCAGCTTCATTCTTCCATATCTCATTGACAGGAAAATGGCCCGTTCCGGCCTCTATGAATTACAACGGATGTACGCCATCATATCTTTCAGGCACTTAAAGAAAACCGAAAACGGGCCAACAATCCGTAACACAATAAACCAATAAAACATGGGCATAAATAAAAATAACTGCCCCGTTATAAATAAGAAGTGTACGAGTACCAGAGTATATCACAGGAGCTCAGGGCGTCGTGTCACCCACCCTGAGTTATAGCGTCACACAACATAAAATATACAACAAAAACTGTTGTTCTTCCAACAGTTTTGCCCCATATTAAGAATGAGCGTAAACAGAACGTGGATTTGGAATGAGCGCGCGGGCGGCGTGGAGTACATGTTTGTCTTCAGTTTCGTTGCTGTGGAATATTGTCAGGCGTCCCTCGGGAGATCAGTTTAAGTGAAACTAAAATTAAGAAAAATAAGCAATATTTTTGTTATTTTTTAATTACACGATATACAACTGGAATAAATTTAAGCTGTGACCGACCAAGTGAATATATGAATCGTAAATATTACTTCGAAATAGGTATCTATTTTTAAAATGCTATAGACCGGTCCAAGTAACGCCTTTTGCAACTTGTAATCTTCAGTTATTTGCGCAGTAGTGAAGATTGAAACACTATTATATTAATACATAAAAAGCATGATTTGAGATCAAGTTGCTTAACATTATATTATTGTAACTGCATAAATGATTACATAACATTGTTCCATATGCACTCAAACTCAATAAAAAATCCTTTTTATTTACACAATATTATGTCATTACTAATCAGAAAAAAATAGCATAGGAGCGTCGTTTGATTACTTCGGATACATTTACGAAGTAACAGCACCTCCACGCAGATCGCTGTCCCATCGTCTCCTCCCGATCCGAGCCCAGTTCGCGGGGTAATTCGTTATTTTTATTGTTTTTTGTTATTATCATTCTGTCCCTCGGATTACTGTGTATGATACACGGCGGCAGTGGATGCGTTTAATTGCCAGCAACGCTTCGGACTAAGCGATAAATAATAAGATTAAGGTAGGAATAGTGGATCTGGATGTTTATGAAAGGTCATAAGTCTCCCGTATAGTTTATGCGACGCTATTCCTTAGTGTTTTGTTTCGATGTTCATTTCGCTGCTGGGTATAAATTTCAATTTTTTTACCCTCGGATATTTCACCCGGAAAACAATGATAACCTTTTAATGTTAATATTTGGGGGCGTATTGACGGCGCATTGTGTAAGTTAATTGTTAATATTAATAGCTAGGAAGTGATACTGAAGAATCTATACAAATTAAATCAAAATAATGGCAAATTTTTCGTTTATTGTAATATCTATTATTTGAATACTACAAACATTTGAATTTAACTGAAATACGATTAAAGAATCCTATACAAACGATGTGTATAATGAACTATACTATACTCAACACAAGCACGCCATCTATCACGATCATCACGATATCTGCCGAGGGTATTTAATTTAAATATATACAACCACATGTTAGCAACTCTTTTTCTGCTTTAGATTTGTTGACACCTGAAGAACCCTATACAATGTTCATTATGTAAAATCTAGCAATTAAGAAGTACCCACGTAAAATGTATTAAATGAATCACTAATTTCCAGTTCATGAAAACTAAATATACGTGAAAAGTAATAGAAGGGGTTCACCTTCGTATGTCTTATAATTTAAATAATGGCACTTGGTACAGAATATTATAATATTAGAACATAGTCAGTATGAGCCTGTACAGTTACTGTTTTATTTTATCTAATATATTTGTAAAATACATTATATATTTTAACGTTTTTCACTCCTTTTCTGTATTTAAATTAACAACGGGGGAAATCTTACTCCTTACTATGCGCGCGCAATATTCTTGATAGGGTCTACAAAAACTTTTCGCGTATTATTGTTGGATACTTTACCGTTAGTGAATTCAGTATTAGCCACTAATCCTGAAGATTGAGATAGTCACTACCTTTCAGACACAAACAAATGATTTTAACAACAATAATTTGCTCCACGGTAGAAACAGGTGTACTGGTGATGCCGCCACGGGCGATCAGTGTATATATCCGACCTGCCGCCTAGTTACTGATTTTATTCCATTACCAGTTGTCAGAGGCAAATACAACAAAAGCTTTCTGACGTGGCGATGTGAAATCCTGTCGTTAGTTCAGCTGTATATTTCAAAGTACTGTCAGTTTGATATAACAAAATATAAGAGATAAAAAATGTGAAATGTTATTCACATGTTTCTATCATACGCAGATTGTTTCGTAACAAACGAAAGTCAAATCTGAAATATCTTTTTATTTTTATTTGTATGTTGTAATTACATATCGGTGTAAAGTTTTCTATCACTATAAATGCGATTGCTTTTGTCTCATTTTTTTTGTTATAATATACAAATGTGCTGTGGTAAAATGTTTTACATGAAATTTTGATTGTTTAACTTTTACAACTTTAAGAAATATTAATGTGTTGGATGTTACATATATGCAGATATATGTATTACAATTATTTTCGACAAAATCATAGAAAATCTTACATAACTCTGCCTGACTATAAGTACCTATTAAAATTTTGAATCTAATATTATTTTCTACAATATAAAACGTATTACTCAGATTCAACAAACAACGATATCGGTTCAACGTTCGTTATCGTATCGGATGGTGTGCAGTTCCTTTACAGCGCTATAGCAATCAGCGCCGCTGTGCCTTACACCGCATTATGTGAAGTCATTATGTTGCGTCGTTCCAATGAAATACTGATTTAATTAACGAACTACCCTCAGTTTGAGTTAGCGGTTATTGTAGTGACAGAACTCATAGTTACAACTTAGCACAGTAACTTAACGCCAAGGGGTTCCGATGCGGTGTAAATATACTACGAAAGGCGAACGCACCATACGCAGATTTGTTTGGGCGCCTTTCAGTTATTCATATCCGCCCTTTTAACAAACTTCAGAGTGATTTTAAAAGTGTAGTTGTTAAGTTGAATGTTGGCAGTTGTTTGACTTTTGATGCAATAGACGAGGGATGGAAGCAGCTTAACCAGAATAACATCAGTATTTCCGAAATAAGGAGCGTTTCATGAATACAATAAGGTTTGACCGCTAGGCATTAAAGGTTGACTGAAAAATCAAAGTTGATTATAAAAGCGACAACAGTAAGAACCTTTTGTGAATTGGAAATGTTTTGGTTGCTAGGTGTCGAAGATAAATTACAAGCTGGGCTTTACTGGTATGGAATGACTAAATATCGAAATTTTTTCATATGTAAAGTATTTATATTTAATAAACGATCCGTTAGGCACGAAGACTACGTACATAATCTATAGCACAATACATTGCAAATAACATAATACTTAACCCAGAACTTAAGATAAGTTTAAATACGGTGTTGCAAATAAGTTCACAATAAAGAACTGAGCTGATATTAATTCTGTATATAATTTCTATCTATCCACAATCCTCCGCAGTTATTTAAAAACATAAGTAATAAAACGACATTTTTGTAAGCTTATAGTTTGCTTAGATTTTAATGTTTTCACAAAGAAAGAAATAAAAATCATCTGTCCGCACTTAATTCCTTATTTACTTCACACTAAACTTCAAATAAGAGTCAATTCTTGATTAAAGGAATTGAAAATCATTTTCTTAATTATTATGATACTAACTTTACTTGGGTATTGTATATTGACAAATATATAAAGTCGTCGTGTGCATCTTAATAGATTTAATAATTAAGGAAGAATGTATAAAACAATAATTGCTAAGAATTAACCGTCTATTAAGCCTTCTTCGATTTATACTGCTGACTCAAACAAACACTAAAATATGATTGTTTCTATGTTATATTTGCAATAAAAGAGTGTACTTGCAATTAATTAAGTATTCCTATGTTTGTATTTATTTAAAGGCAATAATAATAACATATTTTTGGCTAAGCACCTGTTATTTCACATTTATAAATAAACGCTCTTTAAATTTCCGCTTATTAGAAATTTATGTATAATCATATTTTAATCTGTTTACGTAATGTAATTACTAAATGAGAGGCAAGCAAGATAGTTACCCTTACTTAAATGAAGGAATTAAATACTGTAGATAAAGGAATTAAAATAAACAAAAGCTAGGCGAAACAAAAGTAGACATTACTCTTCTTAATGTCATAAATCCACTGTACATACTAATCTTTGACATAAACAAGATAAAAGCCACTTAACTAATTAGTTAAAAACAATGCATAATAAACAACGAAAACATGAAAGACAATATAACTAAACACGCTAATTAGTGGCTAATCTTATAGTTAGAAAGAGACAGACAACATGACATGCAACTAAATCATTTATAAACGAAGGTACACAGTTGATAGATCAGTATCTCTCATGCACTTGTGAGCGTTACACCAAGTTTTCAAGTCACGATAAAAGTAAAATAGGAACAAAACCCTCAAAATGTGCAGTGCGTTGATAGACGTTGACGAATTTCTGTCCGAAAACGACCAGTGGCAGAAACTGGAACAAGAGTGGGGCAAACCAATAGATTTGGACACGGAAGAAGATCAAACCCCGATGACACCTGCTTTCAGTACATTAGACCTAAAGAAGTCCACTTTTGATTCCTCATTTCTGTTCAAGAAGGTACGGAGGAAACTCGGCAGACAACTGTCGAAAAAATCGACAACATCTGCATTGGATTATGAAGACTTTATCCACGATTTGAAAATGGATGAAACAAGGGAATCTTCAAAACAATTTTACTTCATCAACGGCGAAATAATTTCCGCTGTTTCTGTAGAAGAAATATGTGACAAAATTGATGATATCTTCAAATCGATAGATAAATTAGCTTCTGCATCTAACACGCTCAAAGTTAAAGACAAAATTCTTCCAGAGGTAGTGAACTGCAGTATTTCAACTAATGGACTGTCTTTCGACGATACACTCGCATCCACAAACAAAAGTGACGTGGATGACATTGACAAGTGTATAGAAGAAGCACTGGAAAGATTCAATTCGACTTTAGCGAACTTGGACGGCGTAGACGAGTCAACAATAGAATCAGTGACCACGTTAGTGCGGAAGTTCAGTAGTGTTTTGAATAGTCCACTTAACTGCAGTCCTAGGAGACAAAGGCCGTGTTGCGTGAAGTTTAAGGATTTGGCCGACTTCTGGAGTAAACGTGCTAACGAAACTAAATAAAGGTAACTAATTAATTGAATTAGGTAATATCATAAATGTACTTGAATATAAAATTATGTTACGTTATTCGTATATTTATAAAATTTGTACTATAGATTTGACTGTTACATTATTGTACTTACAATTAGACATTATTGTACTACAAAAATATGCTTACGTACACATTGTTTCTCTTTCTGGTTAGGTATTTCTTAACACATTTGGGTGAAACATTTTACTCAAATATTTTGATTGTATTACTAGATGGGTATATACAATATATTGTTTTGTAATTATTTTAAAGCTTATGGGTGTATTGTGTTAATATAGTTTACGTAAAATATTTAACACTTGTCTGTTAAAATCAGGACAAAGATGTTAATTTAATACTAATGTATTTCTTAAAATGAAAAACACTCAAGAATTAATATAATGTTGAGTAAATACTGTAAAAACGCTTACTTAGCTTGATTTTTGTAACTGTGAAATATAAGTTATGTTAAATAAAAATTAAATGTAGTTTTGTTAATAACGATTTTGAATTCACTACATTCAGTTCAATATATAAATAAGAATGAAATCCTATGAACTTCAAGACGAACATAAAAAAAATGGAACCACTTACCATGCTACACTGTCCAGAATAGAAAAAGTTTTGAATAGTAGTATTTTAGTTAGCAACACTCATTGATTATTAAACCATTATAAATACATACAGTTCCGCAGTAAATATTAGTTTACACACGAGCGAGACAAACACACCTATTACTTAATTACCTGAGCAGAGCACAACAAATAGAAATTCATGGTTCATTAGCAAACAAGCCTTGCTACTAGGACCTCGTCCGCGGGCCAAGTTGGACGCTAAATCACGGGGTTGCTGTGGACCTCGGGAGAAAACATACGCGAGTACAATTGAGACGTGAACACAGCTTTAAAAATGTTCTGACATTTGATGGTGCATCTCAATTGGTTATTAATAGTTTGTATTTACAATTAAATAAAAGTTCGGCACATAAACAAAGTTTTTTTAACCATATAAATTACCTATATCTAGAAGTTTGATTGGATAAATAGCACTATTTTAATCTCACCAGGGTCAAGCTACTTCAGCTTATAAAGTGGGAAAAATTTACTTTATCACTTTCAGAGTACCTCAAGTCTATATTATATCAGTGTTACATCGGAAATGTAATAATAATAATAATCGACCCATTTGTCATTCCACTGTTGGAATATGGGTATCCGATCATATTGAGAGGGTTAAGGCCATAGTCTGCCACGCTGGCCAAGTGCGGATTGGCACACTTAACACACCTCAATTTTTTTTAAAAATAAATTCTAAGGTGTGCAGATTTCCTCACGATGTTTTCTTTCACCGTTAGTAAGTAATATTTAAACTTAAAACGCACTTCTATAAAGAGCTGCCCGCCAAGGATTTGAACCCAGCACTCCCGGAGTGCGAGGCTGAATTCTTAACCACTAGGCTATCACTGGCTATTATATAGGAAATGTAACATAGGAAAATTAACAGTAACATCGACATTTTTAATTTTTTATTAATATTATTACTTTTGAAATGTCATCACACCAGATACGTGACAGGGAAGGGAGACCATCGTGTGTCGAATATTCTACAAATTTATTAAACACCTAACGCATTCTACTTTGGTCGCTCGATGCGTAAAATTAAGTTATTTACATTACGACCAAAACTGCTAAGGAGTGGAACACACTGCCGGCGTCTGCATTCCCGGACACGTATAACTTAGGACCTTTCAAGACAAGGGTGAGTAGGCTCTTCCTAGGCATGTATGCTTCATCTTAGGACGCATCTACGCTTATCATCGGGCGAGATAGCGGCCACACACTAGCCTATATAGTATAATTGGCATAATAATTATTAACTTTAGTACACTTTGCGTTGGTTAATGCGCATACATCTTAAGCTCTTTAACACTATCCGCCCGTGTGTCCCAACTACTTCACGTACTGACCGTAAGCACAAACTTATTCGTGTTGTTCACGAGAGTTGGACACTTTGTCAATTTATGAGCGGCGCAATAGACCGGCATCGAGTGAAGGCAGATTTGGTTAATTGAGTTGCCCGATTACTTGCGTCTCCTCGTACCCTACAGGCGACCGATCAGCTCGTATCAATAGTTTATACTCATATATATGTATATATATGTAGATATGTATATAAAATGCATGATACAGCGAAATATTGTTCAGTTTGATATTTAAGTTACAGTCATTATATGTGCAGTGTTTTATAAGATGATCTTTTTAGCCGATCGGATGATTAAAGAGGTAATCATTATGATTATACAACTGCATAGTCCATCCGCATCTGCCTTTGGTCATTATCAGCATTTGGAGATTTTGAAGATCGACGCTTATTCTAATACTCGATACTAGCGTTGGCGGCAAAAACGTATGAAAGGAAATATGTTTAAACTTATGAAAGCATTTCATTTCATCTTGTAGAAAGAAAGAAAGAAACTTAATGCTATAAGTAATTATTTTAGCAATGTAAGTAAGGTATTATAAAGATTTTAATTGCAATCTATCATCAATATCTTAATAAGACAATACAATATATTAATAAGGCAATACAATATATTAATAAGACAATACAATATAGTAATAAGACTACAATATATGTATATATAAGACAATGCAATATCTTAATAAGATAATACAGTACCTTAACAAAAGCGAAATTATTGACTAATTTTACGGAAATGTAAATTCTTGTTCCAGAACATGCTGTAACACCCTAGAATTCAACCTAACGTGAACAGCAGCCAGTTGGAACACAAGCCGCTAGTGACCACAACATTGTGCTAAATAAGCTTGTTTGTCATAGCGATGTTCCACTGCGACCGTGCCAATTTATAAATTATTGACCACGCAATAGTATTAAAATCTTTTTGGCGCCTAAAAATGTTTAATAATAGAAAATGACCAAGGGAAATAGAAGTATCTAGAACATTGGTAGGTACGCATAGCAATCTGCAATGTCCTTGTATAATATTAAACAGAATTTTTTTTTATATCGATACGTAGTTTCCGTTTTTAACTATTTTATGTAACTTTTATATAAGTTGCAGGAATAATAATAGCTGTTGCGGTATGAGGGCAACAACAGTTCTGCCGCCAGACAGCTACGATTTGTTACTATTTCTTATAAGTCAAATTAAATGAAAAGAATAACACTTTTTGGTTTATAATAATTGGACAATTCCAATTCCAATTTGTAAAGCACGTGTGATTAACAAATGTAAGTGAAGTAAATACTAACGTGGAATAATAATGAACGATGAAAGAATGACTGACTCCTAACAGGGAAAATCGTGACTGTGTCCTAAGCCTTGTTTCCTTTATTTTATAAAACGTCAAGATGTTTTTTACCGACGTAATCTCATTACCGAAGCATAATCAGTAAACATAAAGCATTTATAAATAGATCGGACACTCAAGACACTTGGCAAACTTGGTCCCAGGGTGGAAAATTAAAAAATAACATCGATGACGCTCCATTAGTGACGTCACAGCACACGGGCGCCCTCTCAATCAATTTGTACGAAATCACCGGAGTGAAGTGATTTTTAATTAATTTTATGAGTGAACAACGCGGAGTATGGAATGTGTGGAGTCGTAAACAATCGCGTTGTTTTCCTGTACAGCGTTTTAATGGTTATAATAAAGCAGTGTTTTATGTGTGAAATTGTATACAATTGTCGTAATGAAACATAGTAATATTGTTTAATTATATTTTGGCTTATTATTGTAGTATAATATCAATTTAATGATCAGGGAACGATTGACTATTTTATTGGTTCAATTATGCATATAAAATGATATCTTTTTTTTATTTAGAATGCTTGGGTTGTATTTAATTTAACGTAAATGTTAAAACTGAATAAGGCCGCCACGTATTGCACTAAGGTTGTCAAAAATACATTTATTCAACCTATTAAACATCATTTAACAGTAGGGTAATTACGTAAAATATTTTTAAAGATGAGTGAAACGAATTTCGTTTTTTCAGATATGTCTGGATTTGAACTTTATTACTGTTAAAGATATAACGCATATAAAAGGAGTCATGATTTTGCTATTTCACTTTTAAAATTATCAAGTCTGTGCAGGATACGAGAAAACATATCGTATTATGTTGTACTACAATAAATAGTAAGATCAAGTCAGATCATCGGTTTAGTTATAATAGTTTTATCAACATTAATAGAAAAATCATCGACAATAACTCGTTTTTATTTTAAGACACGGTCAAAATCAGGTGGCTGGCAGTAGTTGGATGCGAACAGCTGAATATCGAGCTCAGTGGCGTGCCATTGGAGAGGCCTATGTCCAGCAGTGGAC
>DWME01006950.1:0-13092 GCA_018244795.1 Parelbella ahira ahira
TATAATAAATAATTTATTTATAAAAATATAATTGGTCAAATACAAAAACTTTGCGTTTTAAAAAAACCGGCACTAAAAACGTAAAGTAACCATATTATTAATGGCAAGAAAAGTTTCTAATGGCAACTGTCCATTTTTGCAACTTATTTACCGGTTCTATATTCAAGCAGTATGAATAGCGTTGAATCCTATTCAAATTACTAATAAGTTTATATATAAAAATGTAACCGAAAATAAAGGGCAGGTACTTCTTTATAGAGAGGTTCTTGCTTATTTCGTCTTAAGCTTGTCCGATATTTCTTTTTCCCGAGCGTCACAACTACGAAGGAATTAGCGGATCTCGGGTTAAGCCAAGTATAATTCCGACCTTCCAAAGCGCCAACAGATATCTGAGGTGCAAAAAGTTAAGAGGAGAACGCTATATTACATCTCACTAGCCATATTTACAATATAATACGGAAATTTACTAAATACAGTTTAATTGATTCTAGGTGAAAGCGCCTGCACGAATCTTATAGTAAAACTTCAAGCGTCTAACCCAACCAACACTTATAATAGAAGGATCATTAAAAATGTAGTCCTTAACTAGAAATCTCTTAAGTACTCAATATATACATATACCTTTGTAGGTATTGTTAAACGCGTTTTCCTTTATTGTAAAAAGTGTAAAACGCCAAGCTGACGGAAATATAAAATCTTCTAATACCTAAGCACATTGATCACTTTTTTAGTGAGAATACCCTTACATCACGTTGAGTAAACGCACAGCGAGACCCGTTTCAGCGTAGTTTTAGCCACAAATGTCACAAACAAGAAACATTCAATTAAAACGGCGAGGACCATAATTTACATCGAGACTTCACTGGTCCGCACGACGTCGGGCATCCATTGTATTTTGAGCAAAAAGACAAACTCGCGCTCCTACCAATAAGGGTCCATAATAAATAATTTATAAGAAACGCGTTATACATAACCTGAAAATACTGAGGCATCGCTTCCGGATTGTACTCGTTCTCGATTCTGTAAGTTGGCGGTCCGGCGAGTTTTTGCCGGCCACGCTCCTCCGTTGACTCCGCGCGCATGCTTTTATATATTTTATAATGAATCAATGCGACGAAACGGTTTAAACTTTTAGTTATAAATAAATCAGTAGGGAAGACGGGCTTCTTTTATAACGTCATTTGAGACAGGTTGATTGCGGTGAATGACAATGAGAATTTGACGGGTTTTGACGTCGTACTTTTTGGTTGCTTGCTTTTTTATAATGCACCCCCAGTTCGGGATTTCAGATACCTGACCGCTGCGCGCGGTGCATGGTGGAATTCTTGCGAGTGCAACGTAGTGGTTATATGCCTATTATTTGCTTGTGCCGTTTTTAGTTCTCTTTGCTTCAATGGTAACTGAATTCGCTAATTGAAGAAGTTTTCAATGGTGCCGAAACTTTTTCACCGTATACTGTACATACACCCTCGTTAAGGATTTCCTTTTTTGTGTCTTGTCAACACCAAAATGACGATAAAAAATTTTCGTTAATAAAACTCGAGTTGCCGTACTTTTTACCGTACCGCGCTTAATTGTGATAAGTCTAAAATTTATTTTTAACGAATTTAAAAATATGTTTCTCTATAGAAGGATATATTCATTCCTCTTGTTCGTATAGTTTAAACAATTTAATAACACATATAAAGATCGGTAATGGGACGCGATGAAGCGATCTTTCTTTTTTTTGATTTATTATATTACCGAAATAGACCGCCATATTGATAAAACTAAATTTTTGTGATAGTCTACTAAGTAATATAGTCTATATAGTCCGGCACGGTTCCTTCGATATGGATCAGTTTGCTCATCATTAAAATACCAACAACCATTAATATATCCATAGACGATCCAATACCACTAGTGAAGAAACGTCGTTCGTAGAATTACCGATCGGCCCCCAATCGAAAGCCACCGAAAATCGCGCGCTATGCGCCATCTTATTAAAATATCTTCGCCAGATTTATAACGGTTTGTCAATATTTTAATGAATACTTTTGCTACTGTAACGAACAATAAAACATCAGTGATTTATTCAAACATTTTACACTAGCACGCGATCCCAAATGTTAGTGGAAACGATGCATGGGTGACGTGCTACAGCACACATTTAATTCACTAGCGGTAATTAAATAAAAAATAAAATTTCTTTAATTTTTGCCTAACTACTTTGTTTTTCCTAACATTAATATTCCTATTATACAACTTATTGTTCTAACACGTATGCATAAAAACAGATTAATATTTAATATTATGACGCTATATATCTGGAACTGAGTTTGCACCAACAGACGTATAGTGCAGAGAAATAGATAGACACTCATATTGGAATATTCTAGTATTTAACCTCTGCATAATGCATTTATTGGTCGGTACGAGCGATGGAAGCTTACAAACCTACATGAGAACTTCTACGAGATATAACGAATGTTATGTAAGATAACGAATGAGAGCGACTGTTCGGAACACTGAATGGCTCTGTGAAAATGTACAACTAGCGGTAAGTGATGTGAAGCGCAACAACACTCAATGCTGCTTATATTCACAGATCGTTTGAGATCCGCTATCAGGATAGTATTTAGAGATTTTATTAAACATAATCACTTGTTTTATTGTTAGAGAACAACTCCTATACGTATAAGTATGGCAACACCAGACAAAATGATATCTCGTAATCGTGAAAAAACAGTAAAATTAAATAGTCAAATGCGCAACAGCGTTCGTTGGAGACGGTATAGGGCTCACTGAATAAATAAATAAAACAAAATTTACTTTTACAATGACAATATATTAAATATTTTATATATAAATATGGTTCGTAATGCTATCACTACAAGCTATATAATAGTTACATACATACGTTGTCGCTTACGTCTATTTCACCAAACAACGAGCGTGAGTACTGGCGGCGTTACGTGTTAACAACGAGTAGCTTTCAAATATGTAGGTATGAAAGTTTGCTAAAATATATTCACAAAGCTTACACGACGATATTATACATATAACTGTTTACGCTTATATCGTTTGTTAAGCTACTGTTGTACCCAATAAGCTACTGTGTATATAAGCTACTGTGTTGTACCCAATATCTGACAGATATATTTATTTCGAGTGAGATAACAATGATAACTTATTGCAAATTTAAAAACTTAAATCAAGTTAAGATAACTTAAACATTTAAGCGGGGACACCCGTGAGGCAAAAATCGCACAGACTTAATCTGGTATTTATATGTAGAACATTTGTATCTACAGATGCAACGGGAACAGTTGATTACATTTTTGAAATTAACTACTAAATATGCGGTTGGTTAAACATAGAAAAGTACTTGTTAATATTCACTTGTAAATGCATTTTAAATTCTGGTACACGTAATAAAAATATATGTATAATAACTAGAGGTAAGAAAGCCAAAATACCTACACAGAATACAGACGTTCCGAACTCGGAATATACATACATAGAAACAATATTAAGAGATCATTTCACAAAAACACGTCGCTAGATATAAATGGTACGAGATATTTTATAAACCTAAATTGAAATTTATGTATCTGTACATTCTGAGGTTACCTACATACATTATAAGGAACTAGACTTTACATACAGTGTCCATTAAAAAGTGCCATACAACGGTCTAATATGCCTAGATATACCTAGATATGTTATTGTTAAAATATTTTCAAACGCATGTTTACTATATTAAATGTTTTCCTAACCAAATATTCAGAAAGAAAGACCAGCTTTATATATCTAAATATATTATATTAAAAAGTTTAATACTTGGCACTCATTACATGATATCAATAAAAAGCTAAAAATATTAAACGTTATATCTAGCACAAGTTTAAAATTTCATTTTGATCTCAATATTTTTAACTGTCTGTCTGTTGATGACATACATACATACTACTTAAACTTGAAATAATATAGCAGTTAAAACTATATATTTTTAATATAGGTAATGAATGATACTCGTATATCGAGCAAGCGTGGGTATTACATTTCACAAATGCCAATGATATTGTTTTAAGATATATGATTTTTCTTGATAGAAAATCATTTTTCTTTTCAATCAATTATGACGAGAATGACGCGTTCAATCTGAAATATCATAAAAACCTAATGGAGGATGTGATAACTTTAATAGCACAATAAGCAGTAAAATAAAGGATACGTCTTATACATTCTATTCTTTAGCGAATTTATCGAAATTACGAAACTTTTTCGATTATCTTATGGACCTTCAAATTTTAAACTAAACTAACTAAACTACACATTCCATGTGTCCGTTCAAAAACACATGGAATGCACTTTGAAATTATATATTGTCCTTTTAACATATGTCTACGTCAAGCCGAAAGTTCTAACAGTTGTAGAGTCGCAGCCTGAATATATTACATAGAAACAAAACTAAAATTATGCTTATTAATATTACGTAAGTAGATGCGCGAAGAGGTTACATGACATCAACAACTCTATTATAAATTTAAAACAATATCACTTATACGAATTTCAGCTGACTAGTATCACTTTATTTACATAGCCCTAAGTTACTATTCTATATAGAAAAGAAACTAGCTAACAGTAAAGGATTAATAGGAAAAGGACATGGTAGAGTCACGATAGAGTTGTCTTGGATTCCTATTTTAATACGCTTCCTAATAAGAGTTATAACTATAAGATAGTACTAGTTAAATATTGTATACACCACTAACTCTACAGTTCTCTAACTTTTTAGCATCAAAACTGAAAAATTCTACTTATCATCATATTTAAACTTTCATTTACATGGTATCTATTGTTGATTATAAGCCATTTAAAGATATTTTGGACTCGCCGTATACTGACTAAGATTACTGTTAATGTCAAAGTAAACTTCAATCAGTAAGTGAGATACCTAGCTACCTAGAAACCAGCTCGGTGGAGTGACGATATACGCAGTGGTTGGCAGTGGTTGTATGCGAAGAGCTGAAGATCGAGCTCGGTGGCGTGCCATTGGAGAGGTCTATGTCCAGCAGTGGACGAGAGGAGGGTGGTGATGATGATAAAGTGAGCTATTGTGAAACATCCAACACTTTATCCTTTAGAGAAATACACCAATATAAGTAAATTACGGTTTATGTCATTGGAATATCTTTAATAACATAGTCAGCATCGAACTTTCCTTAAAGCTTTAAGTTAATAATAAAAAATATTAAGCTTTACCGATATCTAAGTTTCAAGCGAGGATTCTACGTATGATAATTATATTATTACAGTAATATTTATTCTTACTTATGCTTTCAATTCTTCCGGGTAATCTTGCGAGCAAGAGCTATTTCGTACGATTATTTTTAAACCCCAGAATTACCACGTCTAGGAAAACTTTAGAGTCTGTTCGACTGCAATTCTCAATGATTGAAATGTTCTTCTTCTAATAAAATTAGTTGATTAGTGTTTTGTATCGAATTAGGCATATATTTTCAAGTGAGTGCAACCAATATTTCTATTATATTAAATGTGGATGTTCAATATAGGTGTTAACAGGAAACTGACTGAATTTCCCTGAATTTTTATATTCTACAAGTTCAGTAAGAAATTTGTACGGTTTGAGATAATTAATTTTTTGTTCTATTTCAAATTTATTTGGGGGTCGGTGCATGTAAACATAAACTCAATAAGATTTTTGTATGATTTTACAAGTTAATTAATCTAGACCAGCTTATTAATTTAAAAGTATACCTTTAATGAAAGAATCGCCTTACTATTTAGTGCTTATTCAGGACATTCACCTTTCTCGGCTTAGAATTTTGAAATTGCCGTTTAAGAAAGTAGATCAGTAGGTACATTTTTGACATACGATAAAGTCGCTACATAATAATAAGTCTACAGACGCATTTATAATTATGTATTATTTATGTTAGGGACTCCTTCGCCTTATAAACAGCCGTTACGTAATTATATTCTAAGATGTAATCTATATTTGAATTGATGCAACCGCAGCAATACTGAAATAACTGTTGCACTCCAATGTCCTCTTCTTACTCTACATCGGCGAATGAATCAATCGGTCCTTGCAGTGCGGGAATTCGACCTTAAGGCATTCCGGTGCCGGGAGTCCGCCATCATAGATGTTCGTCTCCCGCTTGATTGATTGTCAGTAAAGCTCGTTAAAAGCCATCGGATGCGGAGTGTGGACTCTGAGGTCGTCCATTGACTGGAGCGGTTCCGAAAGCATCAGGGATCCAGGTACGCCAGCGGAAGACGCCACAGATCCGGGAACAATAGAGCCGTTAGTCAGATTGCCGTTTGGAGTCATCGGGCCGTGTTGGTTCGATTCTTGTCTCATTATGTTACGGCGCCATTTAGCTCGCGCGTTTTGGAACCACACCTAGTTCGGGGAAATTTAAAAACGATTACAAATAGTGAAATATTTAGAGCAATAAATTTTTTACAGTAATTAGTATTAAAAAATTTAACTTCTTAATCTTAAATGATCAATGAATATTATCTCTTGGCCTACTGTTACCATAAATTGTAGAAAATGCCTGAATTTTTACAGAAAAAAGATATCGAATCAAACGTATCATAGTAGAGATAAATAAGACGTATAATAATAAAGGATAATGGAAATTAGAAAAGATTAATTTTTAAATATCTGTGCACAGTTGTAAGAATTACCTGCAGAACCCGTTTCGAAAGTCCTGTCTTTTGAGCCAGCTGTTTGAGGTCCTTAGCATCTGGATTCTGGTTGATTGCAAAATATGACTTCATGGTGCGCAGCTGGTGATGTTTGAAACTAGTGCGCATGCGCTTGGTGCGCTGATTGTGACCAGTCACACTCCCAGGAGATGTGACCGATGAGTCGTATCCGAGCGATTCCATCGACGACGACAGATCACCGCGATGCAGGATATCTGGAACAAAATGAAACTATTATTTAAAAGAATAAATTACTTAGACCAAAAACAGATTTTATTTTTTCCATTTTAGCTCAACGGAGAGGGCGCGCGGCGCGGTCGCGTCGACCCTCTTTCTATTTAAACAGTTAGATTTTATAAATGAAGATAAAAACCGCAGTTGCCTCGCTTTTTACATTGAAACTGAAACGCTAGAACGCTCCCCGTATATAGTATGTCAATGGATCTGAAGTTATTATTTGTCTTATGACCTCACTGAATGAAAGGCAGCAACTTGAAAGAAAATACTTCCTCGTCACTCTAGATACAGCTGACGATCTTATTATTCATATGAAAGGAAGCACTTAAAATATATTGTAGCTTTATCTTTTCCTAAGCCTTCATATGTCTCTTATTCTAAACTTCACGAAAGGAGTGACTACATGGGAAAAAAGCATTGAAAAATATTAAAACTCAGAAAACCTTTCAAATGAATCGAGCGGTGAACATCAAGAAAAAAGCAGGTTAGGTCAGGTTAGGTTAGTCTCAGAAATATTCAGCGTATATTGGTAAAGATACGTAAAATCGACAAGTTCCGAACAATATTTTATAATGATAGTAAGCTCCGCGTTCAGTGTGCGGATAGTTTTAACAAAACGTTGGTCGTTGTCCCCTATTTACAATGAAGCTTTAATCTTAAGTCGCCCCAGACTGTCCCCAGTGAATCCAAGACGCAGACATTATTAAGCTCCTGTTAGTGGGGGAGTTCTGTGAATTATAATATTAATTGGCATAAATCGATCAATGAACACATAGCGCAGAATAGTTGCGACGTAACATAAGACGCAATTATTATTATATCTTCACGTCACGTTCTTTACAGGATACGCAGAGAGCACCGAACGCCAAATATCGTTATCCTCACAGTCCTGCCGTCATTCTTCTGCAATCATGTTTCTTACATAAAATGTATATTTTATAACGTAATGTACGTAAAATCACGCCCGTAATCCCCGAAGGGGTAGACAGGAGTGTAGTTCACTGCCACGTTTCACCAGTTACGTTTACGTCCCATGGAATAGGTGGTGAGCCTATTGTCATACGTATATAATTGTAATTTTGATTTACTTTCGCCGGCAATACGGCTGCGAGAGGAAACAGCGGTTGGCATGAGAAAAAATCTAACAAATCTAGCGTGTCGCGGCGAAGCCACATCCTTTAGTTTTTCGAATGCCATTGTTGGTGACAGGAAACTGGAGACTCGACTGATTACAGATCCGGCTGTGGTCGCAATCAGAACAAATTGCGTCAATCTAATTGGACGAGTTTTTGCGAGCTCGTAATCTTCCAAGGAGTCAGGACTTACGTAACATTTAAATAACGAATTCCGAGAATTAGGTCGGAGCGCAGGATGAATGAACGGTGGGTTAAGTTACTAATGCTTTTGTGGCCCATTGTTAAAATGAAGACGTGATTTAATATATTTATCTTTCAAATATATACCGGTGAGAATATAGATGTTTAGTATATTTGAATATTTTGGAATATATATGTATATCGTATATGTATGTATCGTATATGTATATATATTTCTTACGGTACATAACGGTAATTTATAGTTCAATTACCTCTTTTATATTAATATATTTTAGTATACGATCAGTATTTATTATCTTATCGAACTAGATTTGTGTGTTAATTTTTATGTAAATATTTGAGTTAACATAAAATTACACGCACTATAAGTATATTGTCAAAACAAAAAATAAAAAAAAGGAAGTGTAACGAAAATAAATAGGCAATGAATCAGTCATAAGCAAAAAAGAAAATACACATTTTAAACGTGCTAAGAAAATCTAAAACTAAATATTTGACAGCGTTTTTTTCTATTAATAATATTACATATTCAATATTACGACGCAACTAATTAAAAAGGTACCTTACTTGTAAGTAAGAATATTGCAACCAGAATCCGGAACGACGCGATGTACCTACTCAAAATAAGGTAACAATTAAATACATACATACGACTCCGTGTAACGAGTGTCATTCCAAGGCGAATCGTGGTAGCTGCTCATTAGCCGCGCCGACGATGTAACGGATACGTCAAAAAACCGAAAACAACCAACAATTATAGCTGAAGAATTGGATCTCCTACCACTTACATGGCTGTCAAAACAAATAACACAAAATGATAGATGTACTGATAAATTGGACATATTTTTGATCTTGCGATACTCCTAATGGACGGTTGGGCGTTATTAAAAAAAAAACCAGTGGTTCTAATTCCGAATTCACTTGGGTGGCTGGTTAACGGACTCGACGGCGCATTGACAGTTAATTAATTAATAATTGTATAATTCGTGCCCACTAATGATATGAGCTACAAACGTACGAAGTACGAGAGAAAACAGAGGATGCACTCGGCATATTTGTGTTTGGCATTTCGAACCCTAGTGATAAGTACGTAAAGTGCACTTTTCTATTTCAATAGTTGTGGTAAATGGTATTTTATATTTTAAATTTGATATAACGTTTACAAGAATACGGAAAGTAATAAAAGAAAGTAAACGTAATGACGTGATACAGAGATTGAAAGAGAATAAAGAATTGTCAGAAGCGGGCGACGCGACGCGACGGCGAGATCTTTGTTGGCGAAGGCTTTTGCACAGCAAGGCACATCTCGTGACGTAGCTTCTTTGATCTCTCATTCGTCTTAGATTAAAATATACAAAAGAGACAAAATGCTTCTTTTTCTTGGAAACGACTTTGGAGACTTTACCTTAAACGGCAATTTCTCTACATAGAGAAAAATATGATCATAAAACATTTTGCTACAGAATAACTGTTATTGGTTTAGAGGGAAAAGGCCGAAACATTGTCACTCGAGACAACTGTCAACAACAAGGTGTTAAAATTACATAAATGAGAACAATATAAACCTGTAAATTAAATAGCGTATTAATATATTGTAAAGAAAATCCCTAGAAAATGATGCTAATTAAAATATAAATTATATGGTCGCTGCAGTCGTTAAATTTCATTAACGCAATGACTTTTAAGTGGAATACCTTCTTAATAAGAAATTAATATTATTACAACATATTATATTACTGATGAGGACAGCGAGTGGCTGGTGAATTCGGAAGGCCATGGACCGGATGGGGTTGCGCCGGTTGGGGGAGGCCTATGTCCAGCAGTGGACATCGAGGTGCTGACGATGATGATAATAATGATTATTTATTATATTAACGTAGCTGGTGGAGAAATGATTGCCCATAAGGCTTTTCTACACTTTTTACCGCAATATATAATTTTTTTGAGCGGTGTTTATAGACGACGATACGTAAGGCTCCCTTCAAATAGACCAGCTCGGAGAGCAGAGCGGATTTTGATGATAATTGATATAGAGCTTTATGATATTTCAATAAAGTCAATTATCACATTACATTCGTCTATATGTTAAAACATATATTTATTATGTTTACACAAATCACGTAATGATATTGTTATGACGAAATATAAACATCGCTTCAACGATGATTTGGTAACGTAAATTGTGATTGTCAGAAAAAAAATTTTGAACTTAAGTAAGAATTAATGTCTTGAAAGATTTTTTTTTACATAGCTTATGATAAACACAAACGTATGTACGTATCGATAAACACATCATATCACATCACTCAAGAAATTCACATCTACATATTTAATGCGTTCGTTGATAATAACATCTTGATGATTAATTTGTTTTTTATTAACATTATTACATATTAATGATATGCGATATGGCTTAGTTATTTTATTTGTAATTATTTTTATTATTATTTCGAGTTTATTTGTATACATAATAAGTTATTCAAAATGATAATAAAAGCAACTGGATAAATTTATTTAAATGTGTCTAGTCGCATGTTAAGTTGGAGCATATGCAAATGTAATCTTAATTAGTTATCTCTTATTTTAAAACCGTTTTACTAAAAAAAATTGCTGTAAATATTACGCCTTAGATCACAGAAACTTCTTATAAGTGAAAAGATACTTTCCGTCAAATGTCACCAGAGCCACGAAAGTAATGAAATAGTGTAGGAATAATTTATTTAATGCTTCCTACTTACATATACTTCATAACTCATTTTAACTACCGCTGTTTTGTTTTGTATCGATGGAACGAATGACAAGTAAATTGAAAAAAATATTAAGTCAGTCAAATCCGTCGTTACAACTGGTTAACGCTCCGGACTACCAATGGTTGGAGCTGACTACTACTAAGTAGGTACTTTGCATATATCTTCACTCCACCTAGCTGGAGTATTTGATGTGTCGTGATCTTCTCCCCAGAACACATCTATTCCCTCGGCTATCGGTTGTGCGGTCCGATCAGCCCCCTCTCACTTCAGCTTGGTAATCCTTACATTAATATTTTTGTAACATTATGGGTAAAATAAAATTTTACTATTATATAGGCCATATGGCCATATATTGGCCATTTATAGGCCATATATAGGCTATATATAGGCCATATATAGGCCATATATAAGCCATATATAGGCCATATATGGGCCATATACGTGGTGGTCATTCAGGAAACGTGACTATTATGAGTATAATGATGATTTTATTATTTTAGACCGATTGGCGCTCATTTCTTGACTTCTTTATGTACCTAAGAATTATTTTTTATTTATATGATTATCGAACAGGAAACCTAATGCCCGTCTGTGAGTATAAAAACCAGCAAAAATACACATGACTTTTTCATTTTCATCATCATCATCATCAACCTATCTCAATCCGCTGTTGAACATAGGTCTACCTCGATGAGCGCCATCGCGCCTGAGTGCTCGGCTTACAGCATCCAGCTTGTGCTTGCAGCCTTTCGCCGATTGTCATCGCACCGGGCCGGAAGGCGTCCTTTTTTTAAAAAAGCCAAAGTCAGCTATTATTCATTGACTTCAAAGATCTTTTAACGTGCTAAACCTGTAGATTTAAAACCACCGAATTAGATTCCAGCATCGCTTGACGTTCGTTTTATTGACAAAATTAACATGTTACCGGCTTCACGTGAAACGGCTGTCTTTTTTCCGTAAAACTCAACTATAAACCATCATGGTCGTAAAGGTTTCGATATTAACGATTGGTTATAAAAAAAAAATAAAGAAGCTATGCGGGAATACGTGTTTTATTGCACAGATAGGCGCCGCCCGCCGCTGGCTCAGTGCACAAGAGGCCACGGGTAACCGAACCGCCTCCCGACAGCTGACACCTGGAACTTTCGGTCTTTAACTGTTATTTATTTATGTCTCACGGTGAGTTTTTTTTCAATTGCTCCGAGTAAATTGCATGAAAATTTTCCACTAGCGATCTTCTCAAGAATATATTGACGCACGTATCAAGCTTAACTTGTTCCCCAGTTGTTTGGGGTCGAGCAGAATTGATAACTTAACGTTTAGTTCATATCGCCCACGGAAAAGTCAGATGTAAAAGTGAATAAATATATATCTACTACATAAAATGTTAAATGTAGTCGTTAAACGAATTAAATTTAGCGGTCAGGTCATTTATCAGTGCCTAGACAGAGTTGTGAAATACCGAATCCGAATGAAAAATATTATTCAACTTTCATAGAAGCATTATTCAATGTTGAAAACGCTGCAGTTCATAGCTTAAGCCACCCGAGAGCTTTAATAAAATTTTGGTAGAGCTTGTAAAACAATATTGATGTGAATCGAAAGCTGTCAGGTCGGTAACATATCACATACAAAGTATATTTGTCGTAATCAAACAAGTCGAGGCAATTTAAAATTTGAACACAACTAACATTTTTATGAAAGTTATACGCGTGATGCCGAGTTTATATCATCACGCTCGTAGTTTCATTGCTGTACAGGTGATGGGGTATTTTAAGTTTTGTGACTTGAATTTTGGTAGTCGCAATAAATAATTGAGGGTCGATAAGGTTACACTTAACGTATTGGTTCCATTAATGGTTGTTAAAATAAGTGTAGATAACATTGAGTATCCGTAACATTTCTTTTAATTGTTCATACTTACAGTTTAATGTCAGCAGTGGTACTATGTGGTATGATATGTACATATATAATTTTCACTGCTATTTATATTTATACCACCTATATATATATATATATATATATATATAGGTGGTAGATAGATA
>DWME01006951.1:0-13090 GCA_018244795.1 Parelbella ahira ahira
CAGGGCGCGATGGCGCTCGTTGGGGGAGGCCTATGTCCAGCAGTGGACTGAGATAGGCTGATGATGTGTGATGTGATGTGAGGTTTTAAGTTTAACAATAAGTCCATTCGACTATATCGAAAAAATGTATTCTCAGTAGTAACCAATACTAGTAACGTCAACAAATTGTCTAAAGACTTCTAATGAAAATTATATTTTTAAGATCATTGAGATATACCGAATATTTAATCAAGTTAAAAAAAATTAAGAAATTAGTTAAATAATGATGATTCACAAATAGGGAAGAAGATGAGTAACAAATCTCAGGTACAACTTCTGAGTAAAAAAATTAAGATTATGTACTCATTTAATATAAAAATCTAGTGTATTAGCAAGGATTCCTTCAAATCGACATTAATCATATCATTCACATCATCATCATTATCATCATTAACATCGGCCTATTGCTGTCCGCTGCTGAACATATGCCTCCCCTAGAAGGCACATAACCCGCATTAATCTATGCATATAATAAAACTGTAACTGATCGCTGTCTGTACATGGCAAATATATTTAAAAATTCATAAGAAGTTACGTCAATTTATTTTTTCAAAACTCATGAAATCTACACGTGCGAAGTCGCGGGCACAGCTAGTTTAATATAAAAGTAAAACAGGCTAAATAGGCCAAAGAGGCAACGTAATCTTCGTCGGAACTGTTAATTCAAACTTGCGGATTTCAAACACATAAATAAAAATATTTAGCATTACCGAAGTCGACATTGAGAAAAAAACGTTAATAACATTTTGACATCGTTTAAAGACTGTAAATAAATTTCAGTCGAAAGTCTTCGCGAAAGTGCACCAATTTCATTGACATCGCTAAAGTCGGCTCTTAACTAAATTATTCAAGCAAAATGGCACCACGGTCCGGATTCTGGAAAGTATTCTGCAAGTTAGTTTAACTTTTTTATTTGCGACATTTCATCACGGGCGAACTACTTTGAATAATCAAGCTCTATTTGCTCTTTGCAAACAGTGGGCCGTCGAAAACAAAAAAGTTTATCGAACTAATTAGCGACCACGCTTTAAACACCACTAACATAATAAAATTCGACACATAATAAAATTCACAGAATCCAAATACGTATTTCGAATTCAGTTTTTTTGACTCTATGAAAAAGGAATTGTGAGTACGTACTCAGTGAATAGATAAATTGGTTAATTCAGTTGCTTAACCTGATTGTTTAAATTATAACGAAATTTGTTTACCACGACGATATTAACTAAACAATAATGTTTCAATGAAATCTTCGGTAAATTCCCATCACATTATGATACACATAAGATATTATGGAAGTATTTTGTTTAAAATTCCTACATTAGGTTTATAAAAAAATATTATTACGTTAGATCTCACGTGTGTTTCTTAAGATACATGTGGTAATGTGTCACATTGTAAGTTGAAAGGTGATACTAAAGGTAACAAATAAGCGCATTTCTTGCTAATGGAACTGTCAATCTCCTTAACAAGTGTCCACACTATTTGTTATCTTCACTTAATAGAGCTCTTAGCCGGTCTAAATGCACTCTTTTGTTTGATGTACATTGTCTCCTCTTTGTGTCAAGTTTATAACACCGAGCTTTGATCTTCATTTTATACGTAAACCCGCATAGCTGGCTAATGGCCCTTTTTATATCGTAATAGAAAATAATAAGGGTGTTTTATTTCAATGTAGCTAATGCTTCTTAAGGATCCCACCTAGTATTTCAGTAATGAATACTCCACGTAACTGACAGATGAAAAGAAATGCTTGTTAAAAATTTTCACAAGCTATTAATTTTATGAATTCACTTAAAAATCATATATTGCACAACTTAACCCTTAATAGCAGTGACAGCCTAATGGTTAAGAATTCAGCCTCAGGGGGTGCTTGCTGGGTTCAAAGCCATGGCGCGCACCTCTTTATAAAAGTGCGTTTTAAATTTAAATATCACTAGCCAAGGAAAACATCGTGAGGAAACCTGCAAACCTTAGGTTCTAAAAAAAAACCTAAGGTGTGTGAAGTCTACGAACCCACACTTGGCCCAGCGTGGCAGACTATGGCCCTAACGGAATAGTGGAATAATAATGGTTCGATTAATAAACCTTAATGTTTGCGATAAGCGAACACTGTAGTACTAGGTCTTAATGTAATGCGGCCATGTAAACACAAATATCAGTATCCAAAGTAACATTAATTACAATCGTATGTATCCGTGACAGATGTGACAGACACTTAAAATCATAACATAAGAACTCCTTGTGCCATCTAAAAGTGGATGATGGCTTTCATCGTGCTTTTATCCGAATTCAGACATATAGTTTTGTAGGGACGAGCAAACTCCGCTAATCTGTCCACCGCGGAACGTTACATACGAGTACACTGTCAAAGTGAGGAATGAAAGGACGCATACTGCTGTCTCTCGGTAAACCCATCCGCGGCAGAACAAACACAGGAGCGCTATAATTGAAATTTTTGCTTTAATTGAACCCCGTTTGAGGCTATTGGTTTAGGACACTGCTGTTATCCCACCGGACTACCAGAATTACTACTGCTCAAATAATTCCCCATTTTTCATACAACCGCAAACAGAACGGTTTAAATTTAAAAATCAAACGCTGCTTGCAATGTTTATTACCTTCGCAATTCGTTGTAAAGATAATAAAAGTGTAATTTTGTGTTCTTATTCCGCCTCTAATTCTGCTTCGCGCCCGACATAACGGTTTCGGTAATATTTCAAATTAAAAAACAAATAAAAAAACATGGTTTTTCTGGTGCTCTACTTTGCTATTAAACAAGCGAGATTTAATTTTTACAAAGGGCAAGTTGTTATTTATTTAAATAAACACGTCGTACCTAAAAAGAACGGAAGATAATAGGTAATTGCTGTTCGCGAATGTATAAGATCCAATTTAATACTCTTTGACGTCAAAAAAGGAAACGAAACAAACAATGTTTACTGTAGCCCTTGAAATGGCTCTTATTTCTGTGTGCAAAGGCGAATTTATTTCTCCGTTCGCTCTCCTAACATATTGTAATCTTTGTAGAGGACATGCCTCGGGGAAGTGTAACCAGCTGATAAGGGTGAAAAAGGAATGGATTACTAAAGAAATCAAGACCTCAGTCTGCTTATGCACGAATTGCTTCGCTATATGTTAATTTAAGCGATATGCTCAGTTCCATTATTATCTAATAAGAATCTGTCGTATCACATGTAACTCCTAAATTAAATGCAATAATTTGATGTCTTCTAGATAATCACAACGACAGGTACAATATTATTATATTTTATAAGATCTGGTTTGTTTTACTGTAATATCCATTTGTCTGTTTACAGTCAATTATATTTTATTTTTGTACTAATAGGTTCTCTATTACTAATTTCCATAGCAATAAAGAATTTACTATCTATACATCTATACTCTATATATATAAATGATGTTGAAAATGCTGTTTGTAATATCAATATAATAAATAGCTTTAAAATGAGAGCAATAAGTAAGATATAAAATGTTTGTCTGTCTATTTGTCTGTCTGTTTGTTCCTAGCAATCTCCGATACGGTTGACCCGATTTCAATAAGATTTTTACTGTAAGATACTTTATTTTATAATGAATAACTTAGGCATTTTTTTTAAGATTTAGAGTTCTCTATAAACAAATGAAAATCTATAGACGGTAATGGCTGGACAGGTTTTGACGGCACTTTGTCAGATAGCTGATGTTATAAGGAGTAACAAATGCTACTTTTTAAAGTAAATGTTTAATGGTTTTGTCCGAAACAATTAAACCCTATAAAATCAAATAGAGCTCGACTGGTTTTGACAAAAAAATACTCCCACGCGTACAAAAACTCGGATATGTTTGCAGTTATTCACCTACTGTTTTAACAGTCATTTACGGAAGCTTAACTGAATAAACGTCAGTGCGACACAGATTACGTCTTGGGTATACTAAAAGTGTTATATATTTTCCTTATAAAAACTTTTTATACGAAGCTATCGGCCGCTTTTCCCGCGAGGCTAACAAAAACTTTTTAGATTCCCTGACGAAATAACGCTGATCTATAATCAACAATTATGTACGATTGTGTCACAAAAACAATCGAATACGCTACAATATTCCATAAAGTCAATAACAATATTCCATAAAAGGTATTCCGTACGGGTGGTGACACATAATTATCACTCAACATTAGGCTCCGCGGTGACATCGCCACAATCGACGGGAGATGATGATGAAGAACCTCGTATAGGTCTCAAACTAGTCGGGCCGTTCCGAAAAACAGACACGCATTATACCGGTACATTTTTAATCATATTTAAAAACACTCACGAAACATTTTCGAGTAAGATACATATATAGTTTATACTCATGAATGTCTAGTTCATTCATTCAGCGAGTTCGAATAAGGAAAGGTTTCAGCTGCCCAGCGCAATAAACCCCTATGAAACATTTTAACCGTAACAACATTATTGCATACTACCAGAAATATTTGTAGACGTTTCGCCAATTCGTATTCGTATTACGCAAGTAAAATTCCTAAAATGCACAGTGAGCTTAGTTATTGTATCCAACCAGTTTCGGAATACAATACCGAAAATTCCAAGTTATTTACCGGTTAACAAAACGAGTATGTTGTGTCGTTATGAATTTTCATAGTCTTAGAGAACCAACATTATATATAAAACTATAAACATTAGCATGAATTTATTTCAAAACCACCACCGACAACAGTTATGTCTAATCTGGAAACATATATGTATATACATCTATGTATAAATATTTAAGCATCATCATCATCAGCATACTCCCGTCCACTGCTGGACATAGGCTTCTCCAATGGCACGCCACTGAGCTCGATCTTCAGCTCTTCGAATAATATTTAAGCATATGTATATACAATTTTTCAAACTGAAAGAACATCTATAAAAATAATCCAATACTTAAAAGGCAGACGTGGGTTGTCAATAAATATATTAATAAACCATAATTTAATAGATGGTACTTAATATCAAAACCTTTGTACTTCCCTTTTGTTATAGGTTCGGTTTCGGTTCAGTTAAAAAGATTTTTTATTTTGCATAAGACTTACTTGGTACTTATTAGTACATTGTCATTTATAATAAGAAAGTCAATTTAAACGAAAGAATATGTTTGCTGCGTACGTGCCCGTTTCGTGCGTGTGCGTGTGCATGCGCGTGTGCATGTGCGTGTGCATGTGCGTGTGCGTGTGCATGTGCGTGTGCATGTGCGTGTGCATGGCACATGGTGTCTGTGGTTGGGTGTGCGTGCATAATTATATCTGTGAGTGAGTGTATGCGTACGTTTGTTTAGGTGGATGTGAATGTATATCGAAAACAGGTAAGAAAAGAATGGCAAGTTGATAATGATAATATAATACATAAATATAGTTATAACACATATATTAATAAAATAAATTACAATCTTTTATATTCTGTCTTGGTTATACAGAAGAAAACTTGTCGCTATCACAAGAGACGCTATTACTTGCATGATGAAAATAGTATCTATTAAATCTGTTTCACTATAAAGCACATAATATATGTACACGTCATATAAAATGCTTACACCCTGCCTTCCCGTCGCCGGCTCGCTGGGGCCCCACATGTCAATCCCCGTCATGTTAACAACAGATTATGACAAGCTTCGCGAACTTGATGGCCTGAATCGTATTGACCTTACACCTACGAGTAACATACCTACGTGACGTGTCGCCTCATTTTCTAAAAGTGACACCCCCATTTGATAGATCTATTTCAGCAAATAGACGTACATGTGTTCGACAGTTTCTCCGATAAACATGACGTTCATGTCCAGGTAGAATGAGCGGTTAGTGTCGATAGGTACATGAAAAATAGATTTCGAATTCTCCAATGAATTTCCCACTTTCCTTTTATAACTTCGCAATTGAATTCGGAATCGTACATACATACATATATACGTTGGTATTTTAAGAATAGATATATTATTATCATATTTCGTTACATTAACATAATTTTTAGAAGTATACTTTAAAATGACGATTTACGCAAAGTGGCTGGCAGTGGTTGGATGCGAAGAGCTGAAGATCGAGCTCAGTGGCCTGCCATTGGAGAAGCCTATGCCCAGCAGTGGACGGGAGTGCGCTGATAATGATGATGAAGATGATACTTAAAAAGTGAAAAAAGAAGTACAACTATATTGGAAAACGTATAACTGCTACTAACCTGTCTTTAATATTAAATTTAAAAAAAGACGGAAAATACGCCTTTATTTCCCCTAAGGGGTAGACAACGGGGTATACCTAGCATTCCCACTTTATTATTGATAACGCATATAAAGTGCAAGCAGCCATTCGGTGAACAGTTTATCAGAAGTATTTTTGTGTTTTGTGAGCACTCACTCACTCCCATTGTTATCTTAAGATAACCGGTCATTACGATATGTTACAAGCCTTAAAATTACTTGACGCCTCATATACTAGATACCTTTGTAACATCGTGACAGTTGCTTTCAACGATCTGTGAACATCTTTCTAACGTCCTCGATGAGTACTACAACATTATATACGAATAATAAAATTGAACTACATAAAGTTAACAAATCACGCAGATACATATGGCTGAATCGTAAGGTAAGTAATTGATATCGATCAAAAATTCTTGCTTCTTTCAAAATGAATTGCCATATTCGTAAATCACTGATAAAGTTGCAAGATTTCGAGGTAGCTGTACTCGTATTGTTAATTATGGGACGTATACTCCGTTTGTTCTGGATAGTAAAATCCCTATAGTTAAACAAGCCATAGTAATCAATGTGCTAACAGGAATATCGTGGAATTATTAATATACCTACATTACCTACATATAGTTTCATATCTTACTCGTATACACATATTGTAGCATGATTAAAACGCGGTCTGATAATTAGGGGTTGGTTTGTTTAGATTTACGAACATATTATAATCATTAATATGTTTATCAAGTATCGAATTATAATTAATTTTAAACAACATTATCGGTGTTTCTCTTGATTATGTAAAATGAAATCTAAATAGACAAGAGACGGTACTTGGAGTGTGTAGGTGGATAATATAAGATGTTACACTTATGAATATGCTAACAATTATTTGCACTCAGTGAACATCGTTTGAATATGTTAATACAATGCCAAGGAACATCATGTTAATGGACAGGTAAGAATTAGTAAGTATAATGAAATAAGATACGTAAGCAACCCCACTATTATTATCCGCAACAACAACCATAATGTAGAATTTAAACTCACATCGTAATACGTTGAACAGTTTACAATATCGTTACAATGCCAATGCATACATGATACTCTGTGGACACGACGGGTCTCTGATGGAGAAATCCATTAAAGCTATTACCAGAGTCAATTTCAAGGGCAATTTCAAACCAACACAACATTTGTCTTCGAGAATATCTATTACAAAGTGTCTAATGTTCAATCGGTTAGTGTATGACATTGCGACTATGCCCAAATTAAGAGGCTGTTTCCTTCTACACTGTCGGATGATATCGAGCTTGGTTCCATATTTTTTCGGTGTCGTGTAATTAACTCGGTATCACATTTCGTCTAACAACACAATGGTGTCTGGAATACGTGGACAACAATGTGTGTCACTAAACGTGATACCATCACCCGACTAGTTCTGACGTTATAATAATGCCAGATAAAAGCCTTGGATAAGGTTTCATTAGCGGGACGACGATATCAAATATTTGTTGTTCGTTACTTACAATGCCAATCAAATGACAAATAAGTCTGAAAGAACATGATAAAAGCCGTGAACGTTCTACCGATCAAGTTTTGGTTTGATGCTATATATACTGTAACTCATCGATATTTATTCGCACCTATTATGCCCTTATCAATATCATTTTATTTACACATTTATATTCGTAGAAAATATAAGTAATCTGTTGGACATAATACTCAAACTTACAAAGTTATTATCCATTTTATATATTTTTCTAACGATATTCCTATATAAAGGCTTTGTGATCCATTAAAATTGAGATGGGATTTCACAGACGAATGCTCGCGTAAAGCGTGAAAATTTCTTAAATAGCATTGCTTATGGATACAAAATACTTCGGAGAAAATTGGGCCACGTGGACAGAAAGCAAATAAGTTTTAGAAAATGGGGTCTATTTCGCCATCTTTATTGGCGCGAAATTCGAACGGTCTTTATTTACCTACTCTGTTCCGCTATTACTTTTCCTTATCTTTGTGCGAAAGTAGAATTCTTTGAGAGCGAGCCTATGTCTATAGCCGCTGTTTGATCTGTGTATACGTTTCTCTTGTTAAGAGCTTGTAAGTATATTGTTGCGTTGAGTAAATGTTCACAATTCGAAGTACTACTGAATTCATAAAACAAAAAAATACGTTATATTTACAATAACGAAAACCCCCAGGAGCAAAAAATAATCTAATATAGTTATATGTATCTTATATAAGAATATATCATATGATTAGTGCTTAAATTTTGCTTGAAGTTTTTAGATTTCTCTTTGAACAATTACCATAAAAGATAGATTCTAGGCTACCCATTTTGTGGTAAGCTCCTAATATAATGACGTCGTCGAACGTCAAATTTTCCGCCGTGACGTGTCACAGAACGTTAACTTTAGCGCCATTCAACCGATCGCAATGAAAATTGGCATACGTAGGTGTTTAAATTTGCAGAACATGAAAATGTTATATCTTTTACATAACAACTGATAAATATACATTAGAAAAAAATACTTGTTAATAAAAGTAATAGCTGTTTTCTCATAACAATTGTTTATATTCTGCTGGCGGTAAAAGATAGTTAAATATATAAGTTCACTTAAATATATAGTAGGCAGTTAAATATATAGTGTTGTGTCCACTTATTTATTTCCAATGTGAGGTTACATGAGAACTCATAGCCCTTTGTGGGTGTGTGTGTGTGTGTAGTGTGTGTGTGATTGTAGCGTACTATTTCGAGGGTCTGTTAATGTCATTTGCTACAACAGTGAAGGTAAATACAATTTATTTTTCAAAACGTGCGAAGTCAGGCAATCCACAGCCGGCGAGTTAAACTACAATGCCGAGTACGGCCCTAATCTTTCTTCTCACTATGAAGGAAGATCCTCATTCCACTATTTAATGATCAACAGGTTTATGATAATGATGCTATGAACATAATTAAGTGGTATATAAAGTAAACCACTTTTTACTTCATTAATTCTTAGAACACTTAGTGACTTAACACGGCTTATAAAATAAAAATGTTTTCAAATTTTAAAAAAAGATGTGCAGATATTTAAAAAGAAATTTTAAAATTATTATTAACAGTAATGTTTATCAGTAATGTTTATCAGTGATATTTAAACATATGAACTTTTGTTTTTTATTTATATGTCAACAAGAGGGAGCGAGTATACAAACATTTCTTAACGAGCAATGGTTCAACACAAATTTTTCTAGTTTTGCAACTTCATCGAAACGGCGATGGACGAAACGGAACAAAAATTGCAATAAATATTAATTGTTATCCTATTATTCTATGTAGGTTTTAATTAGAAGTTAATAAAAATTGTTATTAATGTTATCATAGAGATATGGAACGGAAATATTTTGCCCTTGGCACCGCATATCTGGCACCAGCTTCGAATCGATACCAGACGCATTGCAGTCACTCAACGTACTCAGCTTTGACCACCTGTGCCTCACGGATAAACTTAGGGAACAACTGCACATACATAAAAAAATATTTAACACGATGTACATCACAGAAAATGTGTCTAGGTTAATGCAGGCATATGAAAGTGATAACACGATTCGCAATGAAAGAATTTAGTGGCAGCTGCCAACAGTCGCGTCCGTATGATGCGCTGAACACAAGGCATATCTTAAGCTTGCCGTCGAACCCAGATCCCTTAAATTCTCACAAATCCCCCGAATACAATTGTTACTCGGCGATAACAAACGAGACCAACGGCTAGCGCGCCTCAGAAATGGAAATGCCATTGTACATTTGGCGCCGGAAGCCAGTTACAAGGGGCAGCTACTCTGCTCACACATGATGATTTTGTTTTCAATTGGCGAGCCATTTCTGGATCATCCATAATTAAATGTCTTACATCAATCATCATCAATAATAGATGTCAACCTAAAGCTTTATATAACAATAATAAGTAATATACATACCTATATAGGTACATATGTATTGTACCGAACAAAACGTACTTCGTGCTAATTATAAAAATTAATGTTGCTACTTCAGTAATATATACATTATTTTACACTTGCACTAAAATATTACTACATTTAAAACTGTATTACATATATAAATATAACACCGATTGATATTTAGAAAATTTTCCCTAAACATTTCTTTACAAATACCCTCTAGTTTGTAAGGAAAGTCACAATCGAATATTGTGAGCCGGAAGCATCTTAGAACGCTGTTTATATTTATTTATGATAGGTACCTATTAAAAAAAAATTGCAAAATGCAAACCACAATTTACACTTTTATCGGCTCAAGATGTCAGCTTTGTCGCTGCCAACATTAATGGACACCTTTTATAAAAATATATACATATATATAAGATACGAAGACCGACACTCTCCGGCGTAGACGTTGAAAGTTGCAATCAGTGTATCCGATCCCAGTGTCGTACCTACTCTATTTTCGACGGATACAGTCATACTATTCCATTATTGAATTATCGGTTTCTGATTTGCGATTCCCGCTACGGCCATTACTTCTCGCTTCATTTCTCAATTATCAAGTGTAGCGCGCGCGGTAGCACTTCTATCGTAATAGGTGTTTACAGATATGATAATAATATAATATAATGTAACATCACACCTGTATTACTTCGAAAGGGTCGGCAGAGGCAATCCTCTGCTGACCCATTAGTAGTATACTATGTGAATATAATAAAGTGTTATTTTATTGTTGTTCGTGAGGGTTTACAGTTTATAAATTTAATTACATATGTACCGGCTTAATATATCAATCTCCTCCGCACTCTCGCTGCCATCGGTGGGAGTTGGTAAAGAAGGACCTACAGGTTTAAACTAGTCGTACTATCGCGTAAAAGACACTAAAGTTTAGCTTATACATATATAATCATGTGCATAAAGTATTATAGCTTAAGCTGGAAGGTAAAAGAATTTCCATATCTGGTCTGGGTTCAGGTGTCCTTCGTTTATAATAGTCAATTATATTAAGTATAGAAGAAAATTGCAACAAATAAGCTATGCTCCTTTGCAACAATCCGTGTATAACGATTATTATGCTGTAAATATTTATGCAGCATCCGCACTTGCTAGGAATATAACTATAAAGTGGATGTACATTAAGAAAAATGGATAAAAAGCCACTTCGGCATGAAGCGTTGTCGTCTATTTCTCTAACTTTACTTAAACATACTTAAAGAGATCATCAGTTACGCTAACGAGCAACTCTTCAAGAAAAGTTTCGCGATTAAAAAACTAAATTTACAATGCAATATGCTAAGTAACGGGTGTTGTATTAAAATTAAAAACGGTGAGTGTACAACGCTCCTCTGCCTACCTCTTCGGGGATTACAGGCGTGATGTTAGGTTTATGTGGAACTATCAAAGTCAGTTAGCTTAATTAACTGATCAATCAAAAGCGTTAAGTGCAATGTGCAATACTTCAAGCTCCCATATTCGGGTTGCGAATTCAATTGGCCATTAACATAGCTCCATTAAAATAGCCTTTGATATATCTGACACTTCGCGCGACCTAATAAATCGAAATTGGCAATGTCGTATTGGTTGATACCATGCATTCGTAATAGGACATCCAATTCCACGTATCCGATGAAGTTAGGTATGGATACATTTGATACATTTTAAGATATCTTATTTATATGTAAATTTTCGAATACACTTCGCCCATTGGACATCCAAAAATGATCTGTCTCAATTTACTTTGACACGGTTTTACATTGTGTGTGTTTGATTAAGTTACTTTGTATGCAATGTACGCGTTTAAAAATTGTTCACATTTTGCACACCAAGAAGTGTTTGAATTATCTTAAAATTGTGAACTAAAATAATTAATCAGGTACTGTCAGTGTGGATGGAGATATTTGGTACTTGAGACTCTCAGCCCACCACAGAAGGAACTGTGTTTGAAGATATAATAACAATAAAAATTGTTAACGAGCCTATTGCTACATAAAAAACATAATGGCCTTAGAATCTTTTCTCCAAGTTTCGTATCCAAAAGTTCAAACTACACTTCATTAATTTTCACCGTTAAGCAGCTAGGCCTATTAGGTATGTTAAGATCTAGATTTAAGAAAAAAATTAGCATTTCACTTTAGTACCCTGGAAGTCGCGACATATTTGTGAATGTAATTAGTATTTAAGTGAGATCTAAGCTCTTATAGAAGTTACTATGTACTGCTGGATCTTACATGAAGTTGAAGATATGCGTAGGTATTTTCTACACCTGCTATATGAAAAAAGTGTAAAGTTAAGCCTAGGCTTCTGAAAATATGTCTTATGTCTTTTTATGGAAAGCATTAAATTTCATCCAACAAGTTACGATGAAACGAAAAAAAATGTTTGTCGCGGATAAACAGACACAAATATGCCTTGTATGAAAATCTGTATGACCTTAGGCGTGTTTCACACAATGTTCACACTTTTCGGTATCATTATAAAAACGCTTAGGCTGGCAACATATTGGGAGAAGTCTGCATGTTGCAGATAAGAACTTTTGCAAGGTATTTCGTTCAAGTTCTGTAAATATTTTCAAAAAAACGTTCTTATACAATCTGGAATAGCTACATATGTAATGTATGGTAATTCTGAAAATTATAATGTTTAATTTATTAAAATAGTAAGTAATTGACAACCATCGATATAAACCTTTCATTATTTTAAATTTATTATGAACATGATGATTACAAATAATGAAGCTTAGTAAAATTGCACGTGCAAGTAAATATTGCTAATTATTGCAGTATTAATTAATTATCAATCTCACTAACATGTGTTTCATCCTACGATAATTAATGTA
>DWME01006952.1:0-13090 GCA_018244795.1 Parelbella ahira ahira
CAAACGACCAAAAAACAATTGCTCGTGTAGCTCGTAATAATTTTTTTTTTTTTAATCAATAGTGTAGTAATGTCATTCTAGGCATTCAGTAAAATACAAAAGATTTTGTAAAGTCAATTGATTTTATTTATGAAAAAAAGTTGCATAATATCTCACTTAACACTTATAACTTAATGTTCGTTATTGAATGTCTAATTTTGCATTTTTGTCAGTGGTTCTCGTACTTCAATTCAGATTTTGAAATGATCGGTTAACTGTAGAGAATCCACATATTTACTTGCGATAATCAAATTTAAAAATTGTTACATATACAAATTCCATTAAAATAATACGCTCGTAAACTGACATTAATTAAAAAATTGTGTGAGAAATGTTATATAAAGTTAAACAAAACAACAATTCAAAATATCGACAAATGATAATGATATAGTTGTTTGAAATGTAAAAGAAAAAAGAAATACGAGTCCCAGGAATCCTGGAATATTTGGCATGCTTATCTTTACACCCCTTTATATTGCCTATACGTGTAATATAGGTTGTATACACAATATTACTTTGGTGGCTTTTCAACGTATGGATATGCCAAAAGTCGTTACAGTCAAGTTCAGGCAGACAAAAGAAAAAAAGAAGTTACTAAGTTGCAAATAGTGTTGTGAACAACTACGTATCTATATATGTAGTATGATATATAGCAATGTACGAAAATGTCTAACGTACATAATTAATTAGTGTTGCCAAAATTGTAGAATTTTGGCAAATGAACAGCGTCGTTAAATTCTCGGTCTCATGTCATTTCAGGGAATTTGAAAGCTTCAACGAGCGCCAAATTTTAAGTGTCCCTATCACTGAGGTCTTTAACATCACGGTTAAAAACAACACAACATTGCTTCGTACATTTAAACTTGACAGTTTTAATACAACAATTATCTTAACGTTTTATTTGAAAGTTTTCCAGGCGGAAAATTGGGTCGATTCGCATAACAACTCTGATATACTAATGCTAGTGTTGCCAAACCATCCGTTAATGTTTATATATACTAAACGATGCTGTGTGAAAAATTGAAACTGAATCAATTTTACCACACTGAAGAATCTATACATACTTTTCGATAGAACGGCTGTTATTTTTAATTGGCTGTCGTGATGGTGCTTATGTTCTAGTGAAATTGTTTACGTAATTGATCAAAAGAATCAGGAAAGTGACGGGGACGAGTGTCCCGAGCAAGGGCTATAAACATAACAGCTCCCCGACAGTTCTTCTTTGAACTCTCCACCAAGTGTTAATAACGTGATCTTTGATAAATATCAGAGAATACCAATCGATGCATCTATTTCTGGACTAAATGTCAACTATCAAAGTTGATGGTCTGTTAAACGACACATTTAGTCTTTTCCTATGATGTTTAGATTTATACCTACATACATACCCACGTCGATAGATTTCATAAGGCGTAGATGCACAATCCTATTTACATTTTCTTTTTTGTTATGGTTTCCGTTACAGCATTAGATTAAAAAGAAAATGTTAATACACATTTTACTAAAAAGCTCAATAATAAGAAAGTATGAAATAAATCGTCTATTCTGAAAAAATGTCGTCTTACCCACGAAAAACTTGTTAATATAATTGATGTTTAATAACTTTGAGGGTTATAAATTATTTAATTGTTTTGGTAGTTGCGAATTGTTACACCTCCTCAGTACCTAGTTGGTGATGAACAGGGAAGTCACATAGGAGTCAATTATATAGAAGGTTTTGTCACAAAACCTTTCGTTTTTCGGAAGCTTTTACTGATTCCGTACTTGGTTATAAATTAATACACTTGTGACTTAAATTTGCACGCAAAAAAAAAAACATAGAAAAATTTCCTACGTATAAAAAAGTATATTAAAAAAGAGTAAAATCAGTCTATGGATTTCTTCAATTACTTAAATTCTTTAAATAGTTAAGTGTTACCATTGATTGTTTTTTAAATTACCCCAATTTATAGTACTGTGTTCGGAATAATAAGGATGATGAGCTTTCGAATACACTAAACCCACCGGGACGCCCGTAGGCCGCACGCCGTGGCGCCACCTTGCGTTATGCTAATCGGGCAACCTATCTCATCAGATTGTACCTACACCCTGCGTTATGCAACCATCGCAGAAATAAAATCCCATTACCTGATAAAATATTTATTATACCAGGTAGATCAAAGTAAAAAATCTTCATTTTTCAAAAGAAATTAGAATTCATATTAACATGCGAAATATTTTATTTACATTTTAATAACTACTACACATTTAAGGCCACTCTCGCCCAGACGCTGGTCATTATGAATGACTGGGATATATTTTTGTTTTGCAATTGAGCGCTCTCTTTAATGATCAATATAAACGATTTTATGATGAAGTGGAAACCTTACATGAACTGAATGACTTCTTCGAATGAAATTCATGAAGTGACTTCGTATAATTCATCTATACTAATTATATATCAAATTATTAGAAAATCGATTTACATGTGTTTGGACATAAAATTAGTCCTATAGAAATATGATTTTTATAATTAATCTTACACGTTAGGATAGTGGCAAGAGATTATGAGCCGTTATCTAGATGTCCACTCAAGTAATAGCTGGAAAAATATTTTACAATAAAATAAACAGACATTTCTTTTGAATTTTCCTCCAAGACATCGATTTTATTGCAAAATAAAATTGTCATTTACGAACAAAAGTTTAATAAAAACATTAAAATAAATATATAAATACCCAATAATAAAATATATATTTCGCAAGTCGCTGCAAATATCGGTACCTATACTTTTCCATTCTCTACGCGTCATATACATACCTACGTTCGTGTGTATGTTCCGACGGGCATAAAATTTAACTGAAAGCTAATGTAGCGGCGTTGAGTGAAGTGAGGGTGGAATGCTGACGTCATGATTTTAATGACTTCCTCGCTACCGCATTAATTAAGATTTAACGACGACAGCCCTTTCGCCGATTGTCGTATTAAAGTTACCTTTGCGGTGTACGTGACTGCGGCGTTGTTTGCGTAGCGTGTCATCCCTTTTATAGAGTTAAAAACATTCCATTTCGTGTACAATGTCAGTTTAATTTGAGAATAAATAATGATTAAACAAAACTATCTGTACGTGAAGTTCTATCGTCGTAATTGTACCAGCTACTTTGTCTAAAGGCATTAACACACTTTAAGTAGGTATATATAATGTGGAAGAAGCAGGTCTCTGAGGATAGAGATGGCACATGGCACTGAGTGCCCTCTGTTTACTAAGAGACCTAATGTCGTGATATGTATATAATAGTATAATTATGATTATCATTGAAGTATAATTTTAACTGTATCCTTTTACAATAGGTGTCTACATTATACATACATATGTATATACCTATGCAGGTTATACGGAAGATCGGAGACTATCATGAAAGCCGTGGTAAGAGGAACTTCCATAGAAACGCACAACTTCAATTTTAAAACACTACGTTCACAGCTGTCAATCTTCTTTTTAAACTGCCTTGTATACAGCTACTCATTTTCTTTTCAAAGTATCTTATATACCTACAGTTGTTGATTTTCTTTTTGAACTGTCGTACATGCATTTAAGAAATTGGTAAGGACACAGCTTAAAACGAATGAAAAAACATTTATAAAGGATGGAAACGTGTGTGTTAGGAGCCTCGTGGAACACTGAAACCATAAAAAGGACTGGTGGATGTGCCGATATTGATGAGAATACTTTATTGCATGCTAGTGTCTGGCAGCCCGCGTTAATGCAGTGATTTTTTTATATATACCCACCATAGTTCTCACGCGTCGCAAGGAACTAACGCGCGGTTGGGAAATCATGTACCTATATATTACAATAAATTTACTTTTAACTTATGTCATTTTCAATAATTCCTTTATGATGTATATTTTTATACTTTATGTATCTAATTGTAATTTTAAAAAATACAATAGATTAAAAACATATTATGATTTGTATAATTTTTTGTCCTATTATCTTTATACATAGTTATTTATATAGAAAAAGAAAAAATCATGATCACATATTTTTTGTATTATTAGTAGGTACTTACTTCTTGTATTGACCGTAACCGTCTAATAATAATATAACACGTTGACATTTACAGGGAATGGTCTAATAGACGAAAACGACTTTATGCAGTGGGTGACAAAGATACAAGCAATACAAGGGATGGACGTCAGCGGGAGCGATGGGGACTCTGAAGAGGAGATCACGAGGGATCTCCTAGCTGCTTTCAAGTGAGCCACTTGTTTTATTAACCCTGGTTTATATAGGATTGTCCTATCATATTGATTTTCATAAATATTTTTCATCACCATATACACGATTCTAGAATGTTCAATTTCTAGTGTCGTAATAAATAGTATTTCTGTTATGTGAAATGCAAGGTGATGACTTTTGATGCAGGGTGTTCGATCGAGATGACAACGGGTATATAACGCGCGACGAGCTGCGCTCGGCGCTGGAGATGATCGGCGAGCCCGTCACCGACGCACAGCTCAACCAGGTGCTGGCTCTCGGCGACATCGACCGCGACGGCCGCATCGACTACGAAGGTATAACCCGCAGAATTTCACTACGCACCTCGCTATTACGATTTAACTCATCATCATCATCAGCCCATCATCGTCAATAGCTGGACATAGACCTCTCCAATAGCATGCCGCTGATGACGTAACAGCGAGGTACAAATACGTCAAACCGTAAGAGATAGGTATTGTTGCAGCTTGTTGTTAAATATCACTTGCTGTAACCGTGAAGTCTTCAAACCCACCGAATATTTAAATTTAATTACATTGAGCGTTATTTATGTACATAAAAGTAGAGGTTTTTGTCGGTGCTTCTCTACACCAATGTGTATAATACATTTTTTATGGGCACAAAGATTTCTCTCCACGTTCTAATTTTTAGAGATATTATAAGAGATCTGAACCATTTAAATGTATACAGAATTAAATTTATATTATTAGGTTCCTTTTTTAAACAGTACATAATTCTTACAGGAAAACGGTAAACGGCTTTTAAAAGTTACAGAATTCTATATTTTGTTTCCTTTGTTACAGAATTTGTGAAGATGCTACTGTAAGAAACTTCACTGAACAAGAAAGACCTCACTAGATGTAATTAAGGGAAAGTGACAAACTTGTCGCCAGCGAAAGGATGCTTCTGAATGATATGAATATTATATTAATGTGTTGCTTATGCAGTCAAGACATGTATGATAGCGGTTAAGGAAAATATCGCATTAGGTTAATATTTAAAATTTTGTAAATGTTATTAATATAATCGTGTACTATTTGTATATCATGTGCAGGTGGGTGAAAACCTACTATTTATATCGATAGTTTTATCGCTATATTATAAACATTACATTGCGGCATAGACTACAGAACAAGTTTATCTTGGGTAGGTAAACAAAACAATATATTGTTAATTTGGTATAATTCAAGCTATAAAGTAAAGTATTCAACAATATAGGGAAATCATAACCGCCTTACAAAAAAATTTTAAATACAAACCGGCCGAAATATCATCAATAAAATGATATTATTTTTCTGATATTTATTAAATAGTCCAAGCGATGGCAGAAGACATTTTAAATTTATGAAAAATATTGTATAACTGTAAAGTAGTAATTTACCAACCTATATATCTGTATTGCATGATTAATTGAATTATTTATTGAATATTTTAATATGACGGTTGTGAAGGATTTGTTTGTATCAGAATGTTGTACATATTACAGGCTTAGTTTGTGTACCGCCAAAACCGCCACAGATGTCACTGCAGTCACTTTAGTCGTCATGTCAGAGACAAAGATCGACCGTAGCAGTCTAATTACTGCTTTATCCCATAGACACACAGAATATAGAACACCAGTGTTGATAAAATATTCGCATAAGAAATAATAAAACTTCCTTTTATGCTTTTTTCTTTTTTTAAGAAAGATTTAATTCGTTAGACTAGTCAATGGCTAAAATGATTACAAATTTCATTCAAGCTATGGTTTTTTGTAGGTACTGGCTGTTTTTCACAGTGCCCATTTCAGAACGAATTTTAGTTTTTTAAAAATTGATCGTGACTGCATACGACTTCTGTAGTTACCTCTGGCGTTACAGATGGTTTTATTAACAACGCATCATCGACAACCAAAATATATAAAAAGAATCAAAACATGTGTAAATGCGTACACACAACGTTATTAATACTATTTAAATAATAGTATGCTATTTGATCTGTAAAAACTATTGCAAAACTGACTATAGGGTTACTGGTGTGCGTAAAATTTTATCCAGATAAGTTCTAGAAACTAGGATCCACTATTATAGTTCAAATTTGCAATAGTTTGTCAAATTGACGCCTTTCAGAGGTACGTGATGTGAATGATACGTGATCAATAAACCATGAATTTGTTATTTATTTCATTTGTAAATTTGTCCTATTTCCTTTATTCATTATTTATATGAAAATTTACACTCTAATCGGGACCAGAAAAAAACTTGCCCAAAAAGCTGCACGGTTTTGGTTCAATCGAAGGATGCCAATGGTCCATAACGTGACCCTTTTGTTGCCAGTTATGAGTCATTTCTTTGAGTTCCATAAAACCCTATTAAAATGAGAAGTATCTTAGATTAATATTGTATTTAAACAGTATACAATTCGTATAAATTTCGCGTACCTTAATGACCAGGGTGTCTATAATTCGTATATCAGTTATACACGCATTTTTGTAAAAGTATTCTCTAAGCTTCCAACGGCATGCTTGTTCATCTTTTGGAATGTCGTAATGTTTAACTAGGAATATAAACATATTTAATTAATATATATGTATAATAAAAAAACATATTTAGAGTAATAGGCTTTCGTCTGATATTTGATTGATTTAATACCAATCAATTTTCTTCAAATGATTTACTGAAGACAGCTATGTCATATAGTCGTACTCACGTATCATACATTAGCAGCCTTCATATAACACGTGAGAAATAATTCTGGAACATTATATTAATCTATGAACTAGCAACACTGCCATGTTGTGCTTCTATGATTTGAATATGTAATGTAAGTCTTGCTGAACTCTTCATATTAGCAAGCTTTTGCTTATCTAGCAAACTTGTCAGAAGATACAGGTTAAATGTTTCCTACCACATAAACAATTTTATTTTATTTTCTTTAAGTTGATGATGGTAAGGGACGCCCAAATATCAACGAAATTGCCCTTTAAAGTATTATTGAGGCCTAATACAATTACGTACTAATATATGGAATATAACGGTAAACGGCTTTGTACAAGCCTATAACTTGTCTGTGAGCTTCGCACCAATCTCTTGATAGCATGGGTTTTGCCACCTTGCAAGTAGCACGCATATGCTGTTGCCAGGACATCGTCTAGGAAATATAGGTACCTACAATTAAACAGTCAAATTGTATTTTGCGTTGTCCCAGTAATGTCATTCGTACTGACAGTTAGCTTTTTTAAATTTTAATTTTTAAAATTACGGTTATGTAGGTAAAAAAAATGAAAAGGATTTATCATTTTCTTTAAATGTAAATACATTTAATTTACGTAAACCTAGTTGTCAGATGCAATTTTAAAAAATCACTAGTTATACATTTAATATACATATTATTTTTACTGTACAACAGTGCCTTCCGACACGACTCAATAATTCAGCCTTCCACTCCGAAGTCCTGGGTTAAATTAGCGGCTAGGCTAGCGCGTCGTTATTTACAAAATACGTGCGTTTTAAGAATGAGTATCACTTGTTGAAACAGTAAATGATAATATGGCAAGGATATAACATGTTTTTTTTGAGTGGATCATTCTACGGCGCGTGGTGAGAGAGGGGAAGGGTTACACTGACACTAGGTCAAATAGTTCTTTTGTGCACCCACCTTTATGGACCTGACAGAAATGTGCAGAGGGAAGCCAAATCTCGTCAGGCTCAATACTTGGCTCAGAAAACTTGGTGATCCTTAGCACAATGAGTCAAATGGTTATTCCATTTTGAGTCAAATGCAGTAAATTAAAATTCGCTCTTTAACTCAGGGAAAGAACAGTATTCTATATGGACCCTGTCATGCACATGAACTAGGGTTTATTAGATTAATTAAAGCCATCAGATTATTAAGAGTTCTATTTCAGCAAAATCTATAAGATGTAACAGTGATCAATATTCTATATACAATTTAAATTAAGCAGTGATTTAATCTGCACCACTAAAGAACTTAGATAGGAAATCTTTAGGTTTTGGTTCTTCTGTGGGCTTGAAGTAAGCCATAATGTGACCCTTCTGTTTCCACATCCTCACTGATTCATTCAGCTCCATCTGACCCTGGAAATTGAAATTAACAAATAATATAAACATTAATGTCTTTGTAATTGGTGTGTGTATTGTGAGAATGATGGATATGGCGTAGACACAGCATTATAACCAATGGTATTAACCAAAGTAGGCAGAGGAGTGTATTACCCTCCCACATTTCCCCAATTACATTTATATCCCATTACGGAACAGGTGGTAAGCTTATTGCCATGTATAAGGCAAAAATCAAGACTGTGAGCCACCACTACAAATTTTAGGACAGAAAAATTCAATAGCACCCGACCTGGCGATCTAGCCTCTAGAGAACAATAACTGCTTTGTTGGTTGAGTGGTTGCAAGCATGACTGCTGCTCGGGAGGTCCTGAGTGCAAATCCCAGGTTAGATATTATTGAATTTTTCTAATTTAGAATTTCTCACAGTGGCTCAGAGTCTGGATATGTGCCTGGTGTATGGAAACAGACTCACCACCAATTCGTACAGGACGCAAATGTTACTGATAAAAGTGGGAGTGTATTACGCTTATTGGGGGAGGCCTATGTCCAGCAGTGGACTGAGATAGGCTGCTGATGATGATGATGATGATGAATAAATTCTTGGGACACTTGATTCCAAAGTGAAATTGAAGAAAGCCTGTGTTATACAGTGATCAGTAGGCTGAGAAACTAATACTTATGCTCATCACACAAATATTTTATCTTATTGCAGGGTAAAGTAATAAGCAGGGAGATGTAATTACCTTTATAATGAGCAAGTCAATAACCCTAATATCAGTGACATCCTTGTTCTTCATGAACATTTCACGTAGCTTCAATCTGCATCGTTCCTCGGATTTCGGGATATCATACTCTTTCACTGAAATTATAATAAATGTCTATTTAGAATAATGTATCACTTACAATATTAGATGTCTATGGTATTATGAAGAAGATTATTCTGTTAAACAATTGTTTTTTATGTACTGGGCTATTTTATGATAGTATTGATAGAGAAAGCTGCCATAACCTTACACTTCGCGCAACACAGGAAAGTTTGCAGAATTTATAGCTAATCTCCGCTAGTTGGAGAGTCACTTTAGGAAAATGACAGTACTGCTGATGCACAAAAAAATTATTTTGATTGTTTCTATTAGATTTAAATATCTGTTATGGATTAGTAAATAATAATAATCGACCCATTTGTCATTCCACTGTTGGAATATAGGTCTCCTCTCATATTGAGAGGGTTAAGGCCGTAGTCTGCTATGCTGGCCAAGTGCGGGTTGACAGACTTCACACACTTCAGAAAATATATTTTTTTTTTATAAATTCTAAGGTATTCAGGTTTTCTCACAATGTTTTCCTTCACCGTTAGCAAGTGACATTTAAACTAGTGGATTAGTAAGTATTGTTATATCTGGATGTTTATTGTGATTCTCTTACATTATTATATGTTAGTTTAATTTTTGGCTACAACCCAACTTGATGAAAAATGCGGACAAATCATAAGAATGACCACATCTAAAACCTTATTTACCATTGCTTTGAAGAGGCCAAGATTGTGTAAAAAAACATGAGCTAGTGAGGCCACTCCTCAGCCATTCAGATGAGAATTGTACAACCAAAATCTTTCATTCTAGCAATTGGGATAACAACCACAAAAAATATGATAGCCCACCAATTTGAGATTGTTGCTGAAAAACCAGTTTCAAATAGTTTATCTGATGAATAAGGTCTTGTTTTTAGTAAGGAGGCTAATATGAACCTGGGACCTCAGTTTGCCCCATCAAAAGATGGACTTATGATGTCTGTGCATATTGTCTAGCTGCAATGTTAATATACTCCTTGGGGCAACAAGCTCCTTTCATTTTATCGAGTATGTAATTGTGTGAATCTTAATCTATTAGAAGAATTTTCTCACAATGGGGGTACCTGACTGCGTCTACTAGCAAATAGTTGCGTTTGTTTGATAATTTTTGCGACTTACTGCAGTTGGAAAACCTGAACATGCAAACATTTTTCAATATAACTACACAAAGAACTATGGATGTATTTGACGCAAATAATAAATGTGTTCCTGTGAAAAGAAAATAATCGATGACATAACAGGTACAAACCTAGGTATGGAATCTGACGATACCAGGCTTTGTAAAGACTCCGCACTCTAGCTCGGGCTTCTTTATCGTTTAAGGATAGCACTGGCCTTACTGTTTTCGTACCGACTTGTATAACTTGCCGTGCCGACATTGTGCAGGCACTATTTTATCAAACAGGTCTTTCAGGCACAGTATATTTTGATTTATTGACACTGAGCGCGATCACATATGATTGAAGTTGACAATTATTACCTAAAAGTTGCAAGTGTAATAATTTCGATGTTGATAATTATACGTTTACGATTATACGTTAATACACTATGACAATATGGATATTAGTTGTTAAACTCGTTTATTGCTAATTGAATTGTTATAGCAAAAAATATTTTTACAATATATCTATGGTGGGAAAAAGAGTGTACGTAAATTTACAAGTAAAATAAAAGCAGAATTGTTAAAGTCAGCCTGTTTAAACAAAATTTCGCATAATCGATTAGTGTATGTGTGTCGCATATTATGCACCTTGTTAACCATTTCAAAGTTTCAAGCGATCACAAGCAATACCAAATTTTGAACAAAATTAGCACAGCGGCTTTAAGTTGAAAATATAACACTCGGTTAGACGCATTTTAACTCAATATTCAAGTATACCTTACGACTATATAAATGTCTCGTAATAGAAACTGACATTAACTTTATTTTCTCAAAAATAACATATGTTCATTGAAATTTTAAATCTATTTTAATGTAATATAACTTACTTAGGTTTTTTATTATATGAGGCGCCCTGCTTGAACTAAAACCATCATGAGTAGGTACCTTCACTTGTAAGCAATTGTTCTCAAAACAATACAATATGTTTCGATTTAAAGGATTATTTGCGGATTTACATTACTAAAGGAGATCATTAAATTCGTCAGTCGTAACAATGTGTCTATGACAAATATTAAAATTAACTGCACACCTATGCTCAAACAAGAACGGTGAAGGAAACGATCGTGAGGAAACCTGCACACCTTAGAATTTATAAAAAAGCCAAAGCCTTGTTTTGGTAATTATTTAATAACAGTATTTACAATTTTTTTTAAATAAACATGCAATATAGTCAATAACTTAATATTTTACTTAACATTACGCACATATATATAACAGAACGAAGCAAATTTACCATACAAAACGAACCAAAGAATGTTCAAAATTGTTGTTAACACGTTTTAAAATGGTATACAAAAATTTGCACTCATAACGCAGCACAAATTTTACAACGGACAAGTTTTCGCGCCATGTTTAGGTGTCAACTCGGAACTGTAAGGATTGATTAGGAACGTATCTTTCATACGGCCAGGCATGTACGTGAAAAATATGTGCCTGAAAAAAAAAATTATCTTAGAAAAGATATGCATAAAAAAACCTTTCTCTTAAAAGAAACAAAATCTTAAAAATGATTTAAATTAACTAAAACTAAACCTTAGTGCTAAAAGATACAAAATCTTGGAAATTATATGAATTAACTAATCCTTAGTGTTTATCTAACTTTATAAGAAATACGCCTGAAAATGTATGACGTGATAGTTTTTAACGCATTCGATTGTTGGCATTCGATCAATAATTCGGAAAAAGACCCTTTGTGATAATCACAATTTAGATCGATGGCTGTTCTTTAACCATTTTGCTGCTATAGAAAGCGCCTATTGTTTGCAAAATTTTGGGCATACAAGCGTTGTTCATTTAGCTTGGTGATAATTTTCATTAATTTACGAAAGATCCACATACAAATAATTGTTTCATATTTTAAATACAGAATTATTTACATTGAACAGTAACCCCAACACATTTTTACGAGTACTCTTAAAATCGCTTACAGAAAAGCTTTGCTAGGATACGCATCGTATTTCATAGTAGACCACCAGAGCCTTGTTTGTTCAAGCTGCTTCAGTCTGTTCCTTGTTACGAAGTCCTCCAATAGTATGTCAAACTAGAAGATGCAATACCAAAAAAGCCAGTTTAAGAAGAGAGGTTAGCTAAGCTAAGCATTTCCTTCATGGAGCAGCCACTGGAGGAGCAATTACTGTTACGCACCAGTTTCTGGACTAGTTGCCGATGTGACCAATTCATATGTTCCAATTGTTTGAGCGTAAATGGAATTCTATACGCTCTTGCCCTGAAATCCATGTGTTTCAAGTCCAACCATCGCCGCTCTGATTGTAGTAGCAATTGCCCTGAAAGCAAATATTTCATGAACAATTTTACGATTTAAGGGGCTAATTTTCCTCAACGTAGAAGAACAATATTAATCTTTTCTTTTAGGTTATATATCCATATTATATTTATAGGTCAGACTCACTGTGCTTCGCAGGCGACATTTTTCCTTTGACGCGTTTATTCACCCATTCTTGAAGGTTGTTCAAAAGATTCGCTTGTGGCAAATGAGGGATAAGTAGCGGTGTGTCGGACAACTCTGCTAAAAACGCCTGGTCGTATTGCGAGATAACATTAAATTTTAAACGTATCGTCACGCCAAGTCCTGTGCTGTAAGGCTTATTATGAAACCAAGGACAATCTAAATGACAACGAGGCCTGGGACTCAATGAACTCCACTAGGCTGTCTCCAGTACAATTACATAGGCAAAAGTAAGTGTAGTTAAATTCAA
>DWME01006953.1:0-13089 GCA_018244795.1 Parelbella ahira ahira
AAATTACTAAATGGACTAAAATGAATTTTGTTATTATATTTTAAAAATGTGCAAAGCGTCACTGCACACCTGTAATCCTAGAAAGGATAGGCAGAGGAGTGTAATACATTTTCACGTTTCATCAGTTTTGTTTAAATCTCACAGTAGAATAGGTGGTGAGCCTATTGTCATATACAAGGCATACATTCAGTTTCCGAGTCACTACTAGAGAATTTCTTATAGATCCGTATAATCTTGTTAAAAAAATCCAATAGTACCGGACCCGGGCTTAGAACACAGCATCTGTCGATGAGTAGCCGTGCTTCCAACCATTATGCCAAGGAGGCAGGCGACCAAGAGTGTATATTGTGCGAATATTTCAATATAATTTATAATTCACTTATTGTCGCTCAACATCGAGCTCAGTGGTGTGCTGTTGGGTGAAGCAGGCAGGTGATGATGATAATGATCTTATCATAACTACATATTAGCGACTTGAGCATCAGTTACATATTTTCACAATAGACAACTATATAGAATTATCTTGTGCGGTACATACTTTAATCTGTTCGATTATATCATTGACGAGTCCACAAACTTTAATTACAATTATTTATGCTCCTTATCTGTTATATTAGCAAGTATAAAAATATACACAAAATAAATAAACACCAGGTAAAGTATAGGAAATAATATATTAAATCGACGAGCAATTATTCGTTCGTTTAGGTACCTACACTAAACAAAATTTGTTGCTATTACGTTGAATATAATTTCGCCTGATTAAAACAAATAGCACTTTCTGGCGAAATTAAATTACTACGAAATATGAATATCGTTGTACATAAATGCCAACCATACGCTCTCGTTACCATACAGAAAATAAACTATTTGGAATGTAGCGAAGGTAATCAGTATTCTGGAAGCTATGGACCTTAGGTTTTGCTGTCTAATAAAAATTATGGCTAATAGGTATAAAGTTGTTTTAAATACTAGTGATGGTTTGTCTTGGACTATACCAGAAAATACTCTACAAGTTTTGTGATATTATAATCTCTCTGATTGTATTCCCTGTTTAAGCCGGAACACCATTGACAACAAAGATACAAAACCATAGGGCTTTATCCGCATTTTTAAATTAATGTGTTGCCAGTACCCAAGGTATTTATAATATTATCTTAAACATTTGTATAATATACGTTTATTTAATTTTTCATGAATTACCTACAGTGCCACCTACCGAAAACTTGCCATCAATAACTCTCATAAATGTGTGATTCATATTTGGTTAATATTTTCATGTCATTTACTGAAATAAACTTCGGACTGCCACAGCATCCACTTGCGCCCCGGGCAACATCTTTTCAGTCGTCTCTTAAAACAAACACGAGATACCGTAACTCGTATTCTGGTCCCAATCTATATGAACAATACGTATGTATAACCTATTTTATATAGTGGAACTCAGAATGCATTGTTTTATCGCGCCAATCTCTGAAACTACCTAGTAGGATGCTCCAAATGTTAAAAAACCATAAAAATTAATATTCGTAAAGTACGTCGGAAGAAGAAACATTGCACAAATGATTTATAAACAATAGTTAAATACAACGTATTAAATAAATATTAGTTTTTAGTAGATCCAAAAAAGTTTCTGACTCATATGTGTTGTAAATAAATCAAAATAAAGCATTTTATTAAAAACGTAAACATGATTTGCGAGCAGCATCACCAGCCATGGCATATTAATTTATACGAAGGCAAGTTATTTAATTTATAGACAGTTTTATAAATATAACTTGTGTCTTTTATAGTATATTATTAGCACGCATATAGGTATTGGGAGATAGTGTATAACAAAAATTATTCACTTAAGTACCTATATATTAACTAACCTGAGAGGTACCATCAGAATCTATGCTCATATACTGTGACTTTTTGACACTGAGACTTCTTTAAAATTATACAGGATAAGCCGATGAGCTCGGTTAGTCCATAATAAAAGAAAAACGGTTTATAAGAGGATGTTAAGTTTATTCATGTGTTCAACTAACCTGAAAGTTAAATATTATGTACACTGTATTTATCTTGACCCATTAGAAATTGTAAACCATAATGGCCACTATTTATAACTGTAGAGACGGTTATGTGAGTTTATGAAGATTTATTTGAATAAATTAATAAAACAACGATATCCCTGGTGCCATTTATTACATCATCTAAACGCCGATGCTACAAAACTTTGTTAATTTAATATAATTAATGTGTATTTTTCAAGAACACAATCGGCTACTCCAAAAGCAGTAGCAAATTTGTCTTCAAGTACAATTTTATTGCATTCATTGAACGCGGTTGCGAGGTCGTCTTGAGTGCCATTTACAGAATTGAAGGTTAAATATTTATCAATAATAATATGCCCATTCTCGTCAAAATATTTTGTGTTATAAGCGAGGCAAAAGAAGAATTCCCGATTGGGTTGGTCGTTGGGCAATGTCCTCTCGATAATCCTTTTCATGTGCGAAGCAGGAACGCCAATTTTCTCGGAACAAACCTCTGCTTGTTGACGTAATTCTAGAACAAGCGGTGGCGGTATTTGCAGAGCGAACTGAAAGTGAATACGTTTAAGACGATAAAATTAATAGTAGATTGTAATACATAGCTTCTGATGTCCATCTCTGCTTCGTAACTTTTATGACTGTTCCAAGTTAATGTTTTGATAAAGACACGAAATAATCCAACAAATTTTTGGAAGACAAAAAACATTCTGTCTTGTCTCTACCGGGCAATAAGCCCAGACAGAGTTCAAACCATTTAATTGGGTGATATCTATATATATATATAACATAAGAAATAAAGTACATCAGTAAATCGTATGTGTAGTTACAGGTGAATTTGTGAATTTCGAGAGCAATAATGTACTAAAGACACACACAAAACAGCACACATAATATTACAATTCTACATTTTTTTCTAATTTTTAAAGAACTCATTTACTAGGAGATAATTCGACATAGGGTGGTTATTGCAAAACGTTTTGTTTTTTATGACGAAAGTACCACTGCCAACCCAATAAAGTTCGTCAAACGATAGATGGCTTACTTTTAAATAACATGTTTACAGAATATTAAAGTAATTGTTGAAGAACAAAGAAATTTCTAGAATTATTCTATTTTGCGGATTATGACAAGATTAATGATGTTGTATTCAAAACTGATAGCGGCAAACTCCTAATTCAAACGGTTCTATGTAAAATTTTTCCACGAAATCATTAGTACAGTCTAATTGTCCAACAAGTCCCAACAAAACAATTGGGTACCGACTATCGCTTTCCCATTTTATATTCTAAGCCAAAGACAACAATAACAATAGAAAAGCTTGGGTATCAGATAAAAATCGAAAACCTACGAATGTATCGGAATTTAAATTGTTGCTTATACATGACTTATTTATATTAATATGACAATTCTGTATTACACGACAGCGGTATAATATACCATTCCAGTTACTACAGATTTATGATCAACAGTATCAACCAATCATGATTAAGATGAATTAAAACAAAATGAAATATAAATACTAATGAAAGATGAACCTTACATATATGTATATATATGGACTAATGAAAGATAGACTGCCTCGTTGGTCGGGCGGTTGCAAGCGCGATTGCCGATCGGGAGGCCCTGGGTTCAAATCCCTGGACGAGTGCTATTGGATTTTTCTAATTTAGAATTTCTAGTAATGGCTCAGAGTCTGGAAATGTGCCCGGTGTATGGCAATAGGCGCACCAGCTATTCCATGGGACTTAAACGTAACTGTTGAAATGTGGGGGTATACTACACCCCTCTGTCTACCCTTTTGGGGATTACGAAATATGGACCTTGAATGGCAAACTCTTATGTGCATTCCCTGCTCCTTTGGACATATTGGCAGGAATTTAAAGAGACTATTCGAAAGACGGATTGACCACAAACCAGAAAGGCTGCAGCTAGCCTTCCAGGCTTCTTTCAATTGCTGGAACTGAACCGTAACAAGCAGTAGATTGGTAACACAGTAGGTTCTGTAGAATATTTACCTTATCCTGGATGCTCCAATCGAAGCACAAAACGGCAAGTAATATTGTTACAAAAACAATTTTGTTGCAAATACCCAAAGACCTCATTTTGAGGGGATTACAAAGGTACATTAGTACGGAATTGTGCACGGTAAGTAATGAATGAATGAAGAATTCCGTTGTATGTATACTCGTATATATATACGTACCGGTTTACTTAAATGATTCTGATTGTATCTTATTTGCATTTCGACAATTGCATTGCTTATTGCAGAGATATATATGCTAATTTGACTGGGGTAATATATTTTAAATATTTTGAATTAACGGCAGTAACCAACTAATTTTTATAGGTGACTTCGTTCGCACAGTGGTCGAAAAGATTGAAAAAATAAATGTCGTAGTGAGATAGTTGTGGTTTCAAAGTTCCTCAGTTTTTTCTATCACTCATAATTCGCCATTTTCATTGCATGCAAATTGCTGGAGTAGTGATTAAATTAAATAAATTAGGAATTAATTGAAATTATTCAAATAAAATATTAACTAGTTAAATTATAATAAACAATATAGATAAAGTATGACTGCCACTTTGCTCTATTGGCTGCGAGCGCGACTGAGTAGCAAGAACTCCTGGTTGCGATATTGAGTCGGTCAAACTATTATTGAATTTTTCCAACTTTAAATTCCCATTATTAATAAGTAGGAAGTGCGAAAGACCATGCTCTGCGACCTCAAACCCGCCTACTCAAATGGACAAAAACTTCTCAGGAGAGGTCTGTTTACAGGAGTGGGGAATAAACTGATAATGATATTGTTATAGATTTTTTACATCCATGTAATAACTATGTGCTTTGGGCACTCGTAAATATACTTCGGAAGATAATTATTATACGTTTCTTTTCTTCCGCCGTATAAAAAATAAAATTGTTCGTATATACTTACACTTTAAGTATCTATATGCGTAGATCAATATTCCCTGTGCGATGTACAAATATTTGTCATCTCTACGCGGTCTGCACGCGTACGACAAAATATCTAAATTAAAACAAATGACCGAAAACATTCCTATGGTAAAGTACTGTAAATAGGGGAAAGTAGTACGAGTTGATCCCTTGGGGAAAGACGATCCTTTGCAATTGTGTCGAAACCACTAACGTCATTTAGTCGCTTTCACTGGTTAAACATAGCTTCAGACACCCCCGCGGCTCAAACAAATCATAATAATGGCGTGAGCGATACATCGATTTTGACAAGAAAATATAAAAATTGCGTACGACTGATCTAAGGTAAACATGACTTTGAAATCATGTTACTTTTATTTAAACAATGTTATATGTAACTACTGTCGTTTTTATGGCTTACTAATATGCTTAATTTTAGTATTTGAGCTACGTTAATAAAGCCGCGTGCTTGTAGGTTATGTTAGCAAACATTGAATGAAAAATTGGAACTTGGGTCAAGATGATTCCTTCCTATATGTACGAGATCATCTCGTACGTATAGATTCTATTATGTATGCAATTGTGGGTCCATTTTTTTAATCTGTCAGTCTGTCTGTGCTTTTGCACCCTTTGCATCAGGGTGGTTGTATTCTTTTATGTCAATAATTCTCAATTTATACATTTTTACTTTTTTTTAACCAAACGTAATTCCCTGTAATTACAAAAGAAAAACCACTCGAGGCGAGTGGTCGCAGCAATCGATGACAGCCGCCCTTCATACTGTGAAAAATGGCATGGCATTTAAAAAAGCAAATAATAAATTTTCACTGCCAAAATTGTCATAGAATTGAAGGGCCAAAGTACAAAATAAAATAACAGTTGGTGCAGTAAGTTATTTGGGAGGAGCATGGAAAAGTTTTGAAGCGATAACAAGGCATGGATAAAATGTTGTACATATGGAAAATGGGGGTATGAAGCATATGCTGGGATAGACTATGATGACGCAGGTGAATTTATTTGTGATGTATGCAGCACAACACCTGCCAAAAAGCATTTATATTTGTAGAGGAGGAGAACAGATTTTTTTTATGTAGAAATAGGCTCGCGTTTGGCCAGAATCCCACCTGATGGAAAGTGAGATACGGCCTAAGATGTAGCACGCTTGCAAGTTATTTTCGTTATTCATTCATAAATGATTTTTTTTGCTACTTTCGAAACAATTTGTTCGCTTAATTAGGTATTCAGAAAGGAATACAATATTTAGATTGATCTCATTATTATTAATGTAACTGGTACTTCTTAATCACTAAGCACTGATATATTTTTGGTTTTAATTTTTGTTACTTAAAATTATGTAGCTGTTGATTTTATTAATTTTATTACCTTACATAACTAAAAACTTAACATGAGTAAGAGGTATGACTAAGTATTTTAAATAAAGATTACATTTCTTGTTTTGATTTATTTTTTTTTAACCTTTTTTTTGCTCCGCAATTCTGACCACTGTTTATAACATAAAAAAATATATATTTGGGTTACGTACTTTAATGATTGTCTTTTAATTCATTTGACTCTATTAACTAACTTTATACTGATAAATATAATATGCAAATAAATGTGTAAATACAGTTTGTGATCGTAGAGCGCACCCTGTCCTTCGTATTATGAAGAGTTCTAAATTTAAAATACACTAGATTTCATTATGCAATATAAATTTTAAATACGTTTAAGTTCGGTTTCGGATTTGGCTGAAAAACCTGTTTCGGCCGGACACTAGCTTTTGATAAATGAAAAACCAATAAAAGATGATATTAAGTTGACTCATGTAAAATATCCTGAACATTAAATAATTTGTACTTATCTTGACCCGTAAAAAGTTGAAAACCCACTACGGCCAATATTTATAATTGTAGATTCGGTTATGTGTATTTACAAGGATTTAATTGAATAAACTAATAACACAACGGTATTCACCAATTATTTATTACATCATTTATACGACGATGCTACGAAACTCTGTTAATTTGTTACAATAAATGCGTATTTTTCAACAATACAGTCGGCTACTCCGTAAGCAGTTGCAAATTTGTCTTCGAGTACAATTTTATTGCATTCATTAAACGTGGTTGCGAGGTCTTCTTGGGTGCCATTTACAAAACTTAAGGATAAATATTTATCAATAACAACATGTCCATTCTCATCAAAATATTTCGCGTTATGGGCGAGGCACCAGATGAATTCCCGATTAGGTTGGTCGTTGGGCAAAGTCCTCGCTAATAGCCTATTCAAGTGCGAAGCAGGAACGCCAGTTTTCTCGCCACAAATCTCTGCTTGTTGACGTAATTCTAGCGTAAGTGGAGGCGGTATTTGCAGAGCGAACTGAAAATGAACGTGTTTCATAAGATATAATTAATCATAGATTCAAATATCTCATCACTTCCATGTTTACTTCGTTAACCGCTTATCTATTACTGCTCCAAAGTAGCTCCCAGTAGCGAATGCTATGATTATGACACATTAAATATTCCAACAAAATTCTTGGAGGTTGTTATCTTTAGCAGGCTTTCACTACAGACCCCGAGTGCCTTTATAAATAGCCTGCAATTACCGTGCAATTATATTATCATCCACAATCATTGTAGTTTTGTAAATCGTTCAGTAAATAGTTTGTGTGGTTACAAAGGAATTTGTGAATTTCGACAACAATAGTGTACTACGAATGACATGTATGGTTAAAATAAAACAGCATAGTCTACTGTCCTACATATTACAAAACAGCGGTAGGATGTACGACAAGTGGCTGGAATTTTCCGGTCTTTTGTATAAATGTTTACCTTATCCCATAATATCATGATGTTCAAGAATTTGCCCGGTAAGACTCATAAAATATTTTGATTGTTTAATAAAAAGTAAGTACATCACATAAATATTTCTGAATAAACAATAACAAAACAGTTGCAACTTTTCTGTTCTCTTTTAGTTGACCAATCCAGATTCCTGACCCATATTTGATACCAGTTTCAAGACCAGTATTTTCGATCTGTTCCAGTTTTGATCGATTGAATCACTGAAAATGTTCATTATTAAACATGAATTAAAACAAAATGCATAATAAACATACATACATCAAAGAAGGACCTTGAATGTTAAACTTTTATGAGCATTTCCTAATTCTTTAGACATGTTGAGTCGAGATTTAGCTAACCCCATGAGGGACTTTTCCAAATAAGGCTCGGCCGAACCAAAAAGTTTGCAGCGAATGTTCCAGGAGTCTTTCACATTTTGGAACTGAACCGTAACAAGCAGTAGGTTAATACAGTAAGTTACGTAGAATTGTTACCTTGTCCTGGATGCTCCAATCGAAGCACAAAACAGTACATGATATTGTTACAAAAACAATTTTGTTGCAAATACCTGAAGACCTCATGTTGAGCGGATTAAAAAGGTGAACGTTATCTAAGGAACTGTGAACGGTAAGTAATAGATAAGTTCCTTGGTACGTGTATATATACGTGCCGGTCAATTAAATGAATGTGCGATTGTATTTTGTTTACATTATTACATTGCTTATTGCAATTATATATATGCTAATTTGACTAGGATAAAATGAATAAACGGATTCCAAGAACTAGTTTCTATGGTTGACTTCGTCCGCGTAGTGGCCAGAAAGTATGTAAAAAATTGATGTCGTAGTAAGATAGTCGTGGTTTCAAATCTCCTGTTTTTTTCTATCACTCATAATTCGCCATTTTGATTGCATGCATATTATTGGAGTACTGATCAAATAAAATACATTAGGAACTAATTGAAATTATTCAAAATAAAATATTAACCAGGTAAATTATAATAAACAAAATATGTGGAGTAACTATGACTACGACTTTGCTTTAATGGTTGCAAACGTGACCGTTTAGCAAGAAACCTGGTTTCGATACTGAATCGGCAAAGTATTATAGGGTTGAAATTTTCCACTAGTGCCACTCTAACTGACATGAGCTTTAATTTTCACATAGTTTTTAATATACTGCAATTTATGTCGTATAGACGAGTATATACATTATACGCAAATCAAATCATATATGTGTGTATAGACAAATAAAATTGTGCTGTATTTTATAAATGCTTAATATAATATAATAGATTTAGCCTCGTTGCATTAAAACGAAAACTATTTAAATTCTACTTGATATCTTAACTAAGTAATAAAGTGTTACTATCACTAAGCCCGCGACGTTGTCTGTGAGGACGCTACAAGCTTTCTCGATATTTTCAGAAGAAACCTTTATTTCAATAAAAATGCTAGTCACAGTAAAAATCGAAAAAGTCGGTAAGAACGGTCAAAGAAATCAAGTAGTGTGCTGTAATTTTCAGGTAATATTCATTTTTTTATATATGTAAGTACTTTTAGTCTTAACACAACTGTAACATATTTGAAGAAAATAGCGCAGAGTGAATTAACGATATCTGTTGAGACTATCACTTTGTTATGAGACTTTCATACTAAGTTTAATTAAAATTCAGAATATTGCAGTATTTACGCATTTCTTGAAGAACAACGAAATTGTTATAATGCATAGTGTCTTGGCGATTAAAATATTATAGTTGAATAATTTAGGTGCATTCTTTTGTAACTTACATAAAATAAAAAAAATATTGCGCTTTTCACTTTTAATGTGTGTTTTAAAGAAAAGTTTTGACTACAGTAATTTATTTAAATTTGCATGTGCTAAAATTATCTTCGGCTTAGCTTTATTATATGATAATACAGTCTTATTTGAACTTAATGCGCTAAGCTGAGGTACACCATCCAATAAGTATATAAATTAAAATTAATTAATAAAGATTCGTATATAAACTGGTAACTTTCCAAGTGACATCGAGACAGATAAAAACAAAGCTTTTTATAATAATTCCTTAAACAGTTTGCGTGTTGCTTAAATGCAAAATGCTAATTGAAATGCATTGCGGAAAAATTACGAAATTAATAACTCGTACATAGACAAAACGAAATTTATTTCATTATCGTCATCATTATCACCACCCCGTTCAAGTCCATTGCTAGATATACGCCTGCTCTGATCAGTTTTGTCCATAATTCCTACGCTGAACACGCGAGTTGGTGTTCGAAGAGCACGACTCCTCGCACCGGCTTCGCTGCTGCTCTTTGGCGACCAACGCATTTAGTCGTGCCAACGCAGATTGCGCCACACCGCGATCAGCTACCACCGGGTTTAACCGCCTCCTACGTCACCCTGATATTGAGGCAAGGAATTGGGGGAAGTATTATTCCTCTGCGCCGATGCGGATGGAAAGCTATTGACATATTTTCATTTATTATTTTCTAATATTTGTGTTTTTGAAATAACAGTTGCTTGTTAGCAAACAATTGTTCATCTGAGACAATTATAATATATTTTTAAAGTATTTACTGCTACTATCATAAAAAGTATAAAATTCACAAATCTTTTATTTTTGATTATTAGAAATTGCAAGGATATTAGAAATAATAAGAAAACAAGTTATTTAAATAATTGCGTCTGATTATTAATTTCACTTATCTTCAACATGATTCCTTAAAATTGCGAAATATATTTGTAGATTTAATTATTTAAAAAATTATATAATTGTTTTTTGTACGTATTTTCCCAGTTAAACCATGAACTACTCGTATATAAAGATAAATCACATTATGTGCTAAGTATAAATTTTCTAAGCGTATTAAATTTTATACGAGATCGAAATCATGCCCGACATTACTCGTGACACAGCGGCTACCATCACAATAATTTGTGTTTCCAGGAAGTTTAACCTCAGGGAATCTTTACGATTGGAGCATAGTATCTATACATGAGTATCAACGGTTGCAAGATCTTGCATCTTGGTGCTTAGATTTTAACGTTCCACAAGTCTTGGGTACCTTTGGGTCTTGGGTCGAGTTACGATTGAGATGATGATTCTGATAATGATAGCAACGGTAGCCTCTCAATATTTATTATACTACTAACTCGCTGTAGCTATTCAATTACCATTCTTATAATCTGGTGCATTTTATACGAGGAACACGTATCTTTCCCGATTACAACCGCCGACCGAGCACGCAGTTTCGTAATTCACGTCCTTTCCATATTTATTGCAATCGTTGATATCATTCATAAGTTGTCCTTTTCTGCCGTTAACTATATCCAAAGTGAACATTCTTTCTTCAACAAGGCAAGACATCGTTGTCGTAATATCCAGCGTGATGAGTAACACAATAAAAGAATTGCTTGTTCAGTTTATCAGGAGTTTGCGCGTTGCCGATAAGTTTCTTCAAGTGGCTAGCTGGAACGCCGGTTTCCTTGGAACAGATCTCTGCACCTTCGCGTAATCGTTGAACCTGGTGGCAGGACATGTAAATACACCTGAAAATTGTAAATATTCTATATTTGTACTATATACTTATATTAGATAAATATTCTATATTTGTATTAGAACTTGCATAATTCTTACCTTTTTTACTTACATACTTTATAATGATTTAATATCTAAATTGGGTAACAAATCATATACTTATAGTATCTAGACACTTTATATAAGTAATTTCCATCGACCTTGTGTGTTATATTAATTAATTTTAGTACCATAATAATAATATTTAATTTATTTGTTAATGTATATACAAATTAAATAAATAAATTAAAACAGCATTTCTATAGAAATTAACTGTAATTAATTTGGCAAATGCTACATAACTATACTTAATGGACTTTTTACATTACTACGTATGCAGCATGAACAGGTTTGACACCTATGGAATCGCCCGATGGATTGAAAATTAATAGTTTGTTGAGATTCATCCAGAACTTACCTTTGCGCTTCTGGACGACCTTATTCTTTTTAAGTAAAGTAGACACAGTACCTTTACAGTGTATATTATGTGGATACAGTTCATGCACGAAGGCACATGTATTCATATAAAAATGAAAAAACGCGTTTAAAAACTTTTCAACTACCTATTTTATTTTTATGTCTTCTACAACGACTTTGTAAATTTTTCATTGACGTTAATCATAATAAGAAAATATATACAACATTAAAAATTGTATTTTTTATTGTTTATATCCGTTTTTTGTACTATTGTTGAACAAAAGAAATGATCACGAAGACATTGCCGATACATCGGAAACCTAAACAGCAAATTATGATAAATTGAGCATTTTACTTATTATAACATTGTATGCGTAAGAAGTTCAATGGACATTTGATGGTGTAAGGTTCAGATCTCCTGCGTAATTCTTTATACCACGGGATCACAATACGCAGTTACAAGGGCAGAAGTAAATCACCGAAACAGTATGAACCCCACTTAACCTGGTATCTGTCCCGAGGTACTGGTCTACCTTTTAAAGGTGTTGTACAACAAACAAAAAATACTACTGACCTTATCTTAAATACTTCATTGCAGACACGTAACAGTAAGGAACAGCGACACGTACGTATGTACATGACTTTGCTACAAATAGGTTTTCAAAGAACTAATTTTGGACAATATAAAAATTTAGGCGCAAGTAAATAATAGAATGATTTAAAGTGAATAAATCTAAGTATAACATGGCTGTACATTATATGTATATACTTTTATTGGTCATGGAGATAATTATAGATATATAAAAAAACCTTAGCTTTATAATTAGAATAAATTACAACGACATGAGGAACTTTCACTGCGGTGAATAAATCAAAATTATAAAACGATGATCATTCATATTTCGTAGGTAACCATGAATTCATATTTAGTAGTGTATAAAGCGCATACAGTTTAGGACTGAACAACGAGTAGGTCATATCTGTAGTTTAATGTCTCCCGACATCTCCCGACATTTAAGATTTACTTTGTGGGATGGCTGAATGCGAATAATATCCACCGAATCTCTATCCCAGAGTACACAAAAGAGAGTTTATATTACGGTAACAAGACAGGTTCTAAACAACTACATGTACTTATATATTATGTATAAAGAGCATATTCAACATTATAATATATAATTATACATCTATTGAATAATAATTTCTAACGTACTCCCTCATAAATTTGGGTTTACCGAGATAAACTCTCATTAGCATTTCTATTCGCAAAAC
>DWME01006954.1:0-13089 GCA_018244795.1 Parelbella ahira ahira
GGAGAAAAAAGCCGGAGAAAAAAACTCCCAGCACTCTTTTAAAATAACAAATTTGAATAAAATTAGCCATATTATATAACAGCTATAAACTTCCTTCGGAGGTGTTGAAATTACACTATGACATGGGATTCTTCAAACAGAGCATGATAAAATTCCTTCAAGGCAGGCAACACATTGGTAACCCTTGATGTTGCAAATGTCTATAGACGACAGTGACCATTCACCATCATGTGGGGCAGCTGCCCGTTTGCCTTGCCTTTTATTATATATATAAAAAAAAATATAAATATTGCAGATCTAAGTTGACCAGACTCAATCCCAATTCACAGGGGATGCTAAATACACTCTATTATAGTAATATTCATTACACATTTAGAGCAAATGATGTGTTAAATTTAGGAAAAAATATTTTCTGCCATTTTTGTTATACAGGGTCATGGCAGATTTATTCATTAAATTTTTTGTTTTCCATATATCAATAGAAGCAATATCTTGTTATTGTTGAAACAGTCAAATCTTAGACACTTTTTCCCATATTAATAACAATTTAGTTGTTATATGTTAGCATAATCAGCTACATATTTATCTGTATGTTAATAAATTCCAGCTTTTGATGAAAGCAGCTCGGGACATGGCGGGAACAGAGAATTTGATTGAGAACAGCGAGGAGAATTTGAAAAAGATGCAGCTCATCGCTGTGCATATTGGCTACCAATATGAGAATATCCAGAAATCGGCTCAGGTGCTCAATGAGATCAGCGAACAAGTCGCTAGCATGCAGAGATGACATTAGAGATTTTATTGTTGTATAACTTGTTGAAGAAAGTATAAATTACTGATTACTGTAGTGTAGCAGAATAGGTTTTTTCCTGTTGCATGCATGTTTTATATCTGAAATAACACCAGGCAGCCCTTTTATTTGTTACGAAGGTATTGAAATAGTTATATCCTATTCTGTACTAAATTTTAACAAATTTATAAATTATGATTACTTTATAAATTTTAAGCAATTATTATTTGACAGCTCTATTGGTCAAAGGATTGCAAATGTGACTATTAATCGAAAGGCCCTAGGTTTGATTCCTAGGTCGGGTACATATAGATTTTTCTATTATGAAATTTCTAGTAGTGGCTCAGAGTCTGTTTTAATGGCCATTGCATGGCAATAGATTCACCACTTATTCCATACTGGGAAGTGAATACATGGCTGATGAAACATGGGAGTGTACTACACTTTTCTGCCTACCTCATAGGGGATTACAGTTGTGATGATACATTTTAATATCATTGATGTATGACTAATGCATTCAGTATAAAGATGATTTTTGTTCTTGTGAATGCAAACAAAACCTTAGCTCTTAAGATGTTTTTGATATGGTTGAGGTGGGTGGGTTTAGGTATTTTTTTTATCAGCTTCATGATGAGTCAATGTGCAAATTCGCTTACTTCATTGCAGTTAATCTTGTTGCACATATTTATTATGAGAATTGTCCTCACAAAACCACAAACAGCTTGTTTCTAAAATGTTATACTTGTACCTTTTTAAGGATTATTGATCTGTGCAAAAAATGTTCTCAGAAGAGGCATCTACCTTGTATTAGTATTGTACACATAAAAGTATTAAATCATCAATGTAAATTTAATTTGTATGTTATTTTTTATTTTTTGTATTCCCTTTGATGTTTAAAGCTGATTATGCTACATTCAATGATCACAAAAGAATCTAAATCAGATTTTTTAAAGATATTGTTTATTGATATTTACTTAATTTATCATCATTAACTCTTTTTTTGATTAATTATTTAATGAGATCCAGGACTTCACTCAATATGAGAAGGATTAAAACTGTAGTGACTAATTTTGTATGCATAAATAAAATGAGTATTTTGTCATTGAAATGTACATATTATACTTACTTCTATTATATATGTATATACATATATATGTTATTGCTCCATCTGCAGTAAAATGTAATGAACTTGGAAATATATTCATTTCAAAATTATGAAATATCCAATTATAAATATATTGCACATTAGATGTGAATCAATCAATCAATGTGATCAAAGTTCTTAAATTGTTCTTAGTTTGATATACATATGTATGTGTGAAAAATGTGTGAGAGAATGGTTCAGAACATACATGTCCATAAATTTGCATGCAGAATTATTTCATCTTTTACACTTAGCGTTCCATTGTTGGACACAGGTTTCTTCTCACAATGAAAACTATAAGACCGTAGTCTGCCATGCTGGTCAAGTGCGGGTTGATAGGTTTCGCACGCCTTGGAGATCATTATGGAGAACTGTAAGGTGGCCAAGTTTCCACAAGATGTATTCCTTTACGTTATGGCAAGAGATAAAAAATCACATTATTTTGTAAAGAAGAGGTCAAGATGTCAAGATTTAAATGTAGGATCCTCGAATTAATTCTCAACCGCTAATCTATAATACAAAAGTGCTTATTTAACTGGAATTATAATTGTACATCTAAGTCCGAGACACACTGACATTTCAATAATCACATCTCGCGCGTTATTTACTACGACCATAACGACCAGTATTTCAATTAAGCTGACATTATTTGTAGAGATCCGGGAATACGATACATCATGACCTGAATACTGTATAGGATGAAGAGTATATAGTATATTTTAACTTGTATACGGTATGTGACGATCTGCAAACGATATATGGTGACCTGTGTACGGTATGTCATGACCTGTATACAGTATATGATCTGTACACGGTATATGATGACGTAACTGATGTAGTAGCTTTTCTCCTACAAAGTTCCCATGCACATACAAACAATAAGCTATACACCAAACGTGTAACTACTAACGTAAGGGTCGCCTTGATAAAAAGGTTGGTAACCTCAAGGTTGGTAACCAGGGATTTGAGTTATATTATTTGATAATAATGGATTTTCGCAAAGTAATGCCTGATGTAATAATTACCAAAATGTATATTTCTTTCTTCATCATAACATCAGGCCTGTATTTCCCAAAGGAGTTTAATACTCCCGCTTTTCTCCAGTTACTATTTACATGCCATGGAATTATGGTTAATCTTTTACCGTATATGTATTATTATTTTTATTCAGGCACATACACCCATATGTTTTTTTGATACGCCCGTTAATATGGGATATCGAACTGACCGCGATAATCGCGGTCGCTTGATGCTATGCGGAGATTGTTAATGCCTGCGTTAGATTTGACATTCATATTGGAATCTGCTCAACCCGTTAATGAAGATCCGTTAGCGTCTTCATAGAACCAAAGCAGGATGCAATCGCGATATTTCACGACCACATAATTGCAACGAGTCGATGACACCTTTGACAATCAATAAACTTGTTTATTTATCGACTCTGTGAACTTTGCGCATCGTCCTAGCGACTGTGTCCACACTTCTGTTTATCAAGGAATATTGTAGAAATTTGTAGCTAAATCAATTCCTAGCGATTGTCTCCATGGTCGCGTTTGTCAAGGAACAATCTAGAAAAGCTGTAATCAAATCAGTGTCTCAGTAATCAGCGTATGTAGATATTCATTGAGGAGCTGATGATGCAAGAATAGGTATTAGTTATCCTGAATCCATACGTAGAATTGAAATCTTGTAGGTATAGTTGTTTTTCAAATTGCAATTTTGTGATCCGTTACTTGGCGGTCTACTTATAGGTTGAGACTACGACTCTTATCCATAATTTATCCTGGGTTTCCTGATGTAATTGAAACTGTGGGTAGTTTTTAAACCCATTTGACCACATCTTGTCTTGTTTTTTATCGAATGCTACAATGTACATTCTATATAATTTATTTTAGAGGTTGTAAAAATGAAAATGTAAAAATATCATTTTTTTTTATTTGTTTAGATAAAAATGCAATTTGGATTAGGTACTGACGTTCGAACGTTGTCTATGGAAACGGTTTCCTAATATAGACATCGCGTCAATCGTGACTCTCGTTGGACCAGGAAGTGTTGGGATCACGAACGAGCTTTGTCCGAGGCGGGTAGAGAAAGTATTGGAAGCTTAGGTGGTAATTCGCGAGGCAATGTCCTATTGCGTCTGTTCGGATCAAAAAAATGTTAATTCTATTGTTATGGATGGAGTTTTGATTATAAATGTATAGGCACCTACATTGTTTTTATAACGTACAAACATGTTTCGTTTGAAAAAGAGTTCATACTTAAAAGGTTAAAATATTTTAATGACTTTTTTATATATGAAGTAGGTAGGTTAGGTATTGCTAAGGGCAGCAGTTATGATCAATGGGACATATGTGTATGCGTGTCTTATTTTACACATTTAAAAACAGATTTCAAATTACCGTCATTGAAAATATTCCTTACTCATCTACTATAAAATTGGTGTAAAAGTTCTAGAAACGGCAACTCATCCGAGAATAAGAAAGGTTAAGGACATAATATGCCAAGTCTAGCACCGGTTGGTAAGCTTCATGTGTCTTAGAGAACATTATTGGGAACTTTAACATAATGCAGGATTCCTCGGATTCCTCCATCCAACAGGATTCCTCCATTTAACTATATCCTTAACCGTTTAAACAGGGTATATTTTTTGACGTTATTAACAAGTGGCTTTCTTCTACTTCATAAACGATATATATTTATATGCGTACATACTGTTTTCCGTGTTGCGAATTAACTTCGAGATAATTATTTTTAACGCATTTCCGTATAATCTGTCAAGTGTACACTGACATTTAAAGTTTTCTGACTAACTTGCAGTACCTACTTACGAGTGTTTACCTTATACAATATATGAAAATGTTGCAAAGACGTTATAAAACTTGCTTCATGCAGTAAGCATTATTTTCACATTTATATACAGATTGCATCGAGTCAGCGTGGCGACGTCTCTTATCATCGCGCTATCGTCACGCCTTTCTACTTAAAACAGCCGATACAGGATCTCCCAAGGCAGTTGTGTATGTGTTACTGATAGTATCTGAAGCTTTGGTAATTCCTTACGTAGGTTTCGAATTATTATAGAACGGTAATTTTTATTTTATTTAATACATATAAAGCTGCAATATGTAACACATATCTAATGTTTAATTTTATTTAAAAAATGTTCTTTACGGCGTGTAGTCTAACAACACGTACTTGGCCAGCTTGGCATTCTGTGGCCTTAAACCTTTCATTCTGAGAGGAGATCCTTTTCCAAAAGTGGAATGAAAGATCGTTGAAAAAAAATTTTTTTACACGAGTTATTTTAATTTCTTAAAGGTTAGACTTTGACATGTACAGGCAATGTGTTCTTTTACACTTTTACCCTTCATGTAACGCTTCATCTCTTTACACGTGTACACAATAATGCCAAGTAGTGTGATTCGACTAATTGTGGGTAGACAGACATATGTATTTAGAACAGTGCCAACCTCGTGACACTGTGAAGGTTATGGGTATTAAATATATTCACAGCTTGAAGCGTTAGCAACCTTGGCGCGGCTGCAGATTGCAAGCGACTTTATATTAAGCAATGTAGGGCGCGGTTGGTTCTTGGCTTAGATCTCGTTAGTGATAGATTTTCACGAGTTTCTGTGCTTTTCAGTGTACTTACGTACGTTAAGCAGTCGATTTGATTGTTATCGTTGTGAATAAACCGTTAAACCTTAAAGCAGGACTTACGGTTGGTTACGGACATTCAATAGACGGGCCGGCAATACCTACTAACCGTCAATGTGTATTGGAGAAGTGTGGCACAGTCAGTATTGGGTCCAGCACAGATGCGGGAGAAACCCGTACGCAGAAATACAGCCATATCACTGTTAAAATCCTAGCTATTTCACTAAAGGATTTCATTGATATTGAAAAAAGTTTTGTTGTCCCCAGCGATAGTAAAAAAGGACTGCCGTTAAGTGTAGGTAAAAATGTCTAAGCGACATTTTTTGCACAGCGTCAAAACAAGTAGGTAAACATTTATATGCGTGTGCGCAGGTGCCCTTAACCTAGACACGTGACAGCTAAGGTGAAGGCCGCCTCATCAGATTCTTGACGTTCTATTATATGTACCTATATTCTATTAAATACAGTAACAGCCTTAGGCTTTTTATATCCCGGAAGTCCAAATATATCATTATTTTCTTTTCTTTTTTAATTAAAACGGGTCAATTAATGAGCCATTTAGTAAGTTAGCTTCTGCATCCGGGGCCCTCTACGTTGGGTATCGACTTGAGATTCTGTTTTTGAAATGTTTACTTGAATATTACACATGGCAGTTCAGGATCTCCAGCGGCATAGTTACGGTTAAATAGATTGGACGAGAGCGTGGCAAATTCTTCTATGCTCTGCTCCTTAGCAATGGATAGTTATCGAAAAATATTTAATATTGCTTTTTCACAGCAGGATCTGTGACATGACTTGTTCGTAGAAATACAGCCTGGACACCGTGCCCTCTTGTTCTTAGTTATTTGATAAAATTATAAGCCGGAATTTGTAGTGTAACCCCTACCACAACCATTGATAGGAAGAACAACAATATAATATCTCTAAAAGTGAAACATTCATAACGGCTGTACTGTTATACCATCGCTAGGATTAATTAATATGATGGCTTTGTTTATTTCCTGACCAACCACTGTTTGTTACAGCCAGGAAAAGATAGCAAGAACTTTGATACTAAACCCGTTCAACGTTGACGTAGCTACTAGAGTGCGACTGGGAAGTATTTCTTCATTCGGCTACCAGTAAAACCTGTCAACGATCACACATCATGCATTACAATCATTCCACTTGTGCACGCTTACACAAATACAGCATTTGGAGCAAATGGAGCGTAAGGCGTGGAGCGGCCGCTGAGGTAACAATCTGGTAGTGGTGTTTAATTGCCACCAATCAGCGAGGCATTCGGTTACGCAAGCTATTATGTGGCCCGCATAGCGAAATAACTCAGCCACATAATAAGCGTTCTAGCTGTTTTTTTTATTGAACGTACAACAAAGTTTTATTTGGCTTTTTTACACTGATCTGTGTGAGTAAATAGGAGGGTGTGCTGGGTGCACTGCATGCAATACTGGGTGCTGTATTCCGATAAGAATTAATATTTGCTTACAATACTAATCATTAGAAATGTCATTGCCCTTAGCAAATATGATAGATCTCAACGCAAAAATGCCTTAAGGGAAAATAACAATGGAGCAAATAAATTAAAACGTTTTTTTAGTATTCTGTAATAAATATCAACATAATTTAATTTTGGATCTTTTTAAACTTACACATAATGGTTTATGTTTGTGTTCCCATGTGTACATGTGTGTGTGTGTTTCAGCAAAATTGCTTACTACATACGTAGGTATAGCCTTGATTATATATGTCGGTTTAAAACTATTCAGGTCATCCAGAAAAGCATACGTGAGTTAAGGCGGTCTATACATATCTATATATAATCATGTGTATAAACACTCACGAGCAATTGTGCTTTATTATTACTACTTGCTATGATTTTGGAGAATGTAAGGAAATGTCCACGTTTTCTCTACATTATACCACGCTTTTAGACGTGACTAATAATAATTCATAAGAATCTATGTGTGGTATTTACCTTGAGTTATGATTAAATAACTTTAAATTTAGTAGGTATAGATTAACAGTTAATAAGCGAATAGAAGAAACTAACACAGACAAAGCTCGACGCTGCAGCTTACGACTAACGGTTAGGTAGAATTTTTCATAATTTACGAGCTCTGCCCAAAACGTTTCAACCGCTAATTAAAACGTCGAGATTGAATAATGACGACTTCAAAATGAATAAGGAACATCATTATTTCTTAAATAACGACATAAATCAAATGTGAATGGACGAGCCGACGTTTGATGCATACCTATTGGTGATTTTTGGAAGTTTGTGGTAGTTCGAAAACTTTTCACTAGAGGTCTGATGCAGAAGGAGAAGGATTGAAGCTATAGTCTACATTTCTAGTGAGGTGTAGGTTAGAGAACACGCCTTAGAGAACATTCTGGTAAACTCTAGAATGTCTAGGTTTCCTTCATACGCCTTAGAGTACCTACATTCTGGTGAACTCTATAGTGTGTAAGTTTTCTTCACACGTCTTGGAGAATATTCTGGTAAACTGTAGAGCGTGTAGGTTTTCTTCATGCGCTTCAGATAACATTCTGGTAAACACGAAAGCGTGTAAATTTGTTTCTTTGCTGCTAGTAAGGATGGTTTTATCTTAAAATGCATGTAAGTTAGTATAGTTAGAGGTAGGTCCGTGCCAAGACTCGAACCTCCGACAAATATACAAATTATCCGCTTGTACCCAACTGGATTGGTTTTTGTTAATATGTTTCAATATTTGCCATTTTACCGTCGCTTACGATTAAATTATTCCAATGTAAAATTTTATATGAAAATGTACAGTCATGTAAATTGCTCCTCACAATGGTAATCATATTTGCTGAATTAAAATAATTTCAAAAGCTAAGATTTACTCTCGCGGCTGGTCTGCATACAAACAAGCCATTCGCCATTAATCTCCATTTCCTGACCACGACCGAGCATGGGAAAATACATAACAAAACCCCACGTGGACATAGACTAATAAAATCCAGAGTGTGCACATTATTTAAGTCACGAAACTATTAGAGAATAAGATTTCATGTATTTTAAGAGGGAAATAACTAAGAAGCAGCAGCAGTGGCTGCTCAATTTAGAAATAGGAGTAGCATGGTACTACCACGCATGTACTGGTACTTGTTCTAGCAGTTATCCATATCGTTTTCAAATCGTTCACATTAATGGTTTATAATTAACGATCACCATAGACAAAACCGTAAGATATACACCGTGCTATAACATATTGTAGCAAACTAAGGGACATAAGGTAATTATATAATAATATAGCAAACTACCATAGATAGAGGTTAGATATGTCATAATATGTTTTGCTATACCGAGATATGTTATGCTATATCTGTAAATTTTTTACAAAGCGGCTATATTGGCACGTTTCTGCTTTGATACATTGAGTTTATAGCCCCTAAATAGGGTTTGTGCTTAGTGAAATAGAATTGTTTATCATCTATTGTTTCTAAATTTTAATTTTCTAACGAAATGAACCTAGTCCTAATTAAGTTTTGTTATTCTTACTTCACATTTAAATGGTGCTATAACTGAAATCACTAATGAATGTTTGAACATCTTTTCTTCAATTGTAAGAATTACTTACAACGAAATTAATATGCATGAAGAACAAAATTCACTGTGAACGTAGATGTCTAAGGCATATTTGTAAATATTCAATCGATTGGCACATCTGAACTTAAATATGAATGCGCAACCAAGTGAAATAATGTCTAATATCAACCGTACGCGGTAGTGGGATACTGACGTAATAATAATACTAATGTTATCGTTTCACGATGTCACTTGGAGTCAACCCTATGTCAAAAGGATTAAGGTTTAAAATAATTTAATATTTGCGCGTTCATCATATGCAAAGTCTAGGTGATACAAGACGTGGATGCGCTAGTCGTCCATGTGAATAAATTTATCGACAATTGAACACTTCCTCGTGTAAATAATAATATTTATTTATCCATTAGCACATCGCATCGGATCAGGTTATACATAAATTATGGATTTGAATAGAGGCGGTGTTAAATGAATAACACTCATTATCGTCATTGTTCGAGATGTATAATCCGCGCGAAATGACTTGACATCTGCGCGATAACCATTAATCCTTTTATCATTTTAATGCTAGACATGGTTTTTCGCTTAGAATGTAAAGGCTTAATGCCATAGCCTAGTATGCTGGTTAAATGCCGGTTACACAAAAATCCCTCACATGGTGATGAGACGGTTATACAGATACAAAATAAAATTCTAATTGCTTTTAAAAAAATCCAATTTGTTAATATTATTATTGATAATATAAAGGAATATTAACTACTTTGTAGAGAAATGAACAATATAATTATATATTTTTCAATATTCCTTATTGTTTTGGTGAAACGTGATAGTGTACCACTCTTCTGCCTGGCCCTTCAGGAAAATACAGGCGTGATGTTCTGCTAAGTCCTTATAGTTCGAAAATAATTTTACCTATTTCTGAAAGGATCTGACGTGCTTCATCTACGTTCATGATTCTCTTCACACATGCACTCCCATTTCGGCGACTTCTGACTCCAGTAAGGACTATCTTTGATACGGGTCAGTGGTAGTATCTAGTCGGATGGTAGTGTTTATGTTGCCCTGAGATGGCCCACGAGGCAGATACGAGAAGGCTTAAAGATGCATAGATCTTAGTGGCAGTGAATTTTGAATATGAACTCTGAATTGTTTTTGGAAATGTCCCATCAGCTTCTAAGATAATCCGCTCAGAATCCTTTTATGAGATAATTTAGCAGGACGGTTTTTGAATTCATATATGAATGTCTTCTAAGAAATGTTTCTGTCGCTGGTAGATACAAAACAAGGAAAACCCATTAGGCTTATTAATTGCTCTAATTTATTTGCTAACGGTACTCTTGAACTGTTTTACGGGACTTCGCTTTGTTAATTATTTTCCGGAATTCTTTAGGTTTCTTTTTTAAATTTATAGTTGTCTACGTCGAAAATATAGGTACCTACTTACTGAAATAGCCGCTTTTAATATTTTAATTTTGGCAAATTAGAGTATAGGATTTTTTACATTTACATTTGTCACCTATCCCTGTATATCCCTGGTGAAGTAGGTAGAGAAGTGTACGTTCTGGATTCACCTGTGATGTTATACGTACCATCAGGGAATAGGGGCTGGGGCTGTCATACACCGGGCATAAATCCGAGCCACTACTAGAAATTTCAAGTTAGTTATTTCAATTTCAATTAACCAACACTACCCAACTTGGGGATCAACACAGCACCTCTCTATCAGCAATCGCGTTTGCAACCACTCTACCAACGACGCAGTTAATTATACATAGATACAGCTAAGTTTTATTAAAAATTATTTATTGCGCAATTATATAACAATAATGATTTCACGCTTTGTTTTTCTATTATACATAATGCGAGCGCGTTAAGCCGGAACTAGACGAAAACATACTCGTACTAGTCAAAGAACTATTTCTTAGTATTGTTGCAAAAAGACTTGGAGAGAGGAAAAGTTATTAGGTATTTATTGAGAACTTATGAATCATCTTTGCGGTATAATATTATTTGTAACCGGTTTTTATGATCTTAAGTTTGTATGTCTGTCTTTAAGAATCATCAAAAGGATGACTATACAAGTGATTCGCCATCGCAAAAGTTTATCAAAAGTTGTTCATTGGACAATGAGGAGGGGAATCAGAAAGGAAGCTGATCCACAATGAGAAGATGGAACTGAGAATGGAGAAAAAGAGAAAGCGTTTCGGATGTCTCATACTGTTTACGATTGGAGTACGAATATTAAAGGAGATTTCTAAAAGAAAGAATTACGACTGTTAGCGTGTTACCTGAAGTAGTTAGATACACAGCAACGAAAACGAGACAAAAATGTCGGAATCCCCGACATATAAAAACTGTGTGACATCTTATTTTAGATAAATATATAAGGCGTATATTTTTATTAATTCATAATTGGTAACTAAGCCAAAGCTACTATGAAGTAATTCGCGAGTACCGAGTGTGATGACGGATACCTTAATCCAATATGCACCATCCACACTCCCAGAAGCAGAAGTGCAAACAATATACCTACACCATCATATGTACTACTACCAATAGCATTTTTTCATTCTCTTTATTTTAATGTACCTATATGCAATGAAACTAAGAAATAGAGTTAACTTGTACTGACTAAGAGGCAGACGGCTCCTGATGGTCACCGTGAGAAAGGTAAGTGGTCGCCGCTGACCGAGAACATTTGCAACACTCAAGGCGTCAACAATGTGGTTACGATGGTCAGGAGAACCTCTACAGATGCTATATCACTTATATTTATTACATATCAAAAGAAAAATAATGCTTTTATAATATCTAATTGTTGTATCTCTTAGCTTTATAAAATTAAGTAAATATAAGGTAACTTTATATAATTAAAATCATTATTGTAAGCCAAATTGGCAGGATAAGAAGAATGTATTCATTCTAATTTCCGATTAGTAAAACCGTAACCACCACAATAAATATATTTGAATTTAAGATATCTACACACTGTATTATAATCGTATTTTGTAGTATATAATTATACACAAACATACAAACAAACGTCCAATCAGTAGACACGTATATATAAAATTAATCTTATAACGCCTTCAAAAATACAATCTCTTAAAGTTCACTACTAAATTTCTTTTAAATCCACATTAATTTGTATGTAAACCTACATACATTACGTTTATAATGTAATTAGACAAATTAAAGTCTAATAACGTTACAGTAATAACATTTAACCAAAATCTGCTTGTAAACTAAACAAGCTCACCGATTTCGCACTTTCGACGTGGATAATTATCAAGCGGGCTTGCGTAACCCAGCACCAGTTGCTTCTGCAGTCACGATCAAATTGCTTCAAAACCTTACTGTTTGCGGTTGGAAAACTAAATGCCATACAAATATACGCTTTATTGCATACTCATTGAGATTTATGTTCAAGTTTTGGATGTGTCCTAGTTGTGGTAAAATCTCGCCGCGGTACAGAGTAGTAAAAATTATATCAAAACTTCAAAGGCAAGCGGTTGCATAACCTCGTTCCCAATACAATAATAATGGATGTCGCAGAAAAAAACGAAAGTGCAAGAATTAGAGCGGGCAATGGACACAATGGCGCGGCAGACACGAAGCGTCTGCGACAGCGTTGTTCAAATTGAAAAGAGAAGCGTGGGAGTGTACTGCACTGGTCTGCCTACCCCTTGGAACCGTCCGCGCATATACCCGCGTGATGTTAATTTGAGTTATTTAAAAAAGAAGCTTTACTTCGAGTTATATGGGCGAGTTCTAAGTTTTAGTGACGATAGTAAGTAACAATTGCGTAGGCGGTTTTATCTGAGATTGAGATATTAAGTTTTCTGGGGTGGTAATGTGTTTAGTCCTCTTGTTAATATACAAACGTAACATAACGAAAAATCCAATAGCATACCGGCTGGGGATTTG
>DWME01006955.1:0-13088 GCA_018244795.1 Parelbella ahira ahira
TCTCAATATGAGAGGAGACCCATATTCCAACAGTGGAATGACTATGGGTCGATTATTATTATTATTATTTATTATTACATGCTACTTAAATCCTTGTTATCCTATTGTTATGTATCCTGCGTTATAGTAATTAGACGGCACGTACTGCATATATTTAAATTATTTTTAAAAAAATTATGCTTAAATACATAACATCACGCTTATAATCCTGGTAGGGTTAGGCACCGGGGTGTGGAACACTTAAATTTTTCACCAATTTTTAAACATGAAATTGCATAAATGATTTTACACAGTCTTATTCTACGTGTTCATCTCAATAGTGCTTATCCTCGCTGGGAATCGAACGAACACCCGCCGGTCCATCAGTTAGAAGCAAGCAATACACTATGAGCACAATTAGGTGTTGCAATTATCCACTCACCTTAAGCGTTACCAAACAACCTTTCAACTTAATTGTCACATAACATTAAGTATGAAATGATAAACACGTGACATGAAAACGTGTCAACTGGCGAATTGTGGGCAATTAGTCTATTGTTTATACACACAAATCGCAATGGGGCCAATGGTACATATTTGTCATTGCTGAGGTGTTCGTGTCCGGTCCGATTCAGGGTTTCTATACGTAGAGCGAAACTGATATCGGCGTGGGGGTCGCGCGTGACGACGCACGTGATACTACGAGATGCATGTACATATTATGTTATATCGAGATAACTACCTACACACTGTTCCTCTGTAGTCTGTAGCTGGCCAACGCGAACACGCCGCTACACTATTGGAATTGTAACAATTTGTTCTCACTCGCTAATATTTTATCATGCAAATAAATACACAAGTGCTTTATTAAGACGTTCAAGGATTGAACGATTCTTAGAACGATTTGTATCCATTATGCAGCTCCACGACTGTGTGCACTGGACATAATTGTATCTAAAGCAGTTCAGTGGAAATTTATGCTTGTACAACAAAATAGCACGGCGTTATAGGTACAATGTTGTTAATTTAACAATCGTCCAATTACATTAATTATTTTAATTTAATTAAATTGGATTAGAATGAAGTATATTTGCTAATTGACTATTTTAGTAGCATAATGAGTAAATAAAAGCCGTAAGTCGAACTCACGTGAAAAAAGCTGATCGTATTAAATAAATTTATCAATGAATACCAATTGAGTAGAAAGTACGATTATTATAGGCAATCTTATAAAAAAACACGAGAAATTTGATACTTCATACTTTAAATTTCCTGTCGTGTTGCGTTTGTAAGCATTGTGAGAATTGAGACAATGCTGTACCTACTCTTGTTATATTCAATGCAGTCTTTAATGTAGGTACATGCTGTGGTCAGGGTTACAGATTGGTGGAACAAATTATTTATCGAGTACCGCTTGAATGAAGATAAATCTCTTCCTTGTTTTGAATTGATCAAATAATTGTATAAATAATAACACAGGAAATGTAGTGCGTTGATAACTTTATTAACTAAAAAATATTATTGTACTCAAACTTAGTGTAACAATATTTTTAATGGGATGTAAGCGATTTTAAAATAGATATATGTAAATATATGTAGGTACATCGTCAGCCCACCGCCCTCCAATGCTGGACATAGGCCTCTCCAGTAGCATGCCACTGAGCTCGATCTTAGCTCCGCTTGATTATCTCAACTAATTCTCATCTGCCCGTGGTGCATTCTGCTATACAACATACGATGTGGTGACCCGCTGATCGTGGTATATCGCAGCTCATATAGGCACAGATATATGTCCTGGGCGCCTGTGCTCTGCAAATCCAGACCAATATGGCGAGTATGTGCAAAAAACTCTCTGTGAAGTTATATTTGTAGCAGGCTGGTGATAATGATTACTCAAATGCTATTTAGGTCCTTCACCTGAAACGTACCACCTTATTTTAAATTAGTAGTATTCAGATAGTAACTATTTACTGGCAACTGAAAAAAGAGCATCAGGGTCAAATAAACTAACTAAAAAAAACTTAAAACAATTACAGTAATAAACATACTCTTATTTATGAATTAAAGTTTTATAATGTAAATGTACGAATTTGAAGTTTATTGTGGGATGTTTGGCTTTCAATAAAAATAACATGTACCGATAATAGCAAGAATGATCGGATGCACAAGTTGCGCACCAGCGTGACGTCACAAGGATAATAGCAGAACCTTGACCTTAGTCTAATGTCAGCATGGCGCCAGTTGGCGTCTGCGCAGTGCGCGCGCGCCAGCCGCCTAGGGTTGCCAGATCTAAACCACTAGTGTATCTAGATTATATACATCCAGCAAATTGGGGCTCATTATGTTCTTATCTATATATACAAAATTAGACAGATTTTGCAATTTGCAGCATTAAAAATAAATGTCTTTTATAGCAATTTGGTTTTTTGTTATAAATGTAACTTTCGCCTTGTCTTCGAAAGACAAATAAAGAAAGAAAGAATGATTAAAAAATGTCAGCCTCTTTGGTTTGGTCCGCAATGCAGCGCATGATACTTATTGCAACAGGGACAATCTATTTAAATGTATGAATGTTTTGAAGTGGTACACACGGCCGTAGATTGCAGCGAGGACGTATTTTGAATTTTAGAATATATATCTTAGGTGAATAGTTTTCGTGTAAAGTGCAGACAAATGTGAAATAAAAATGCAACTACTTAGCTTCAAGCGCACGAAGTGTCAACCCTTTCAGCTTTATGTAACACACTAGCTAATGATAAATGTCAGGAAGTGCAACTTGTCATACTCACATTACTGCCTCTACATCATTATGTTTCGTAAGCCTTTATCATAGTAATTATGAAAGCGTACACTACTACCTACTGCCTTATCATTGTTACGCAACAGTCTATATTTATTGCTGCTATCTATGCATTTGTTAAGGCTCGTTCCTACAACACTGAGTGTACGATATTCGAAAGCGATAAATATTTTAGGTTACTAATATTTTGGATAGTACTTACAGATTTTTCATATCTAGTATTAGCATCTCATATAAAAAGTATGCAAGCCTTAACAATATTTTATCCTTTAACATTTGCAAAGTAAATAAATATCAAAAACTCTACATTGACGGGCTATTTTATACCGTATTTTATTTTCCGTATTTTTATTTTACACCGTATTTTTATTGACCGTATTTATTATTTAATAATTGTAATGTTGTAACGCTTCTAATACTTATCAAAAAAAAAACGGAGCTCTTGAGACATATTGATAAATTTAAGCCATTCGTGATTATTTTGATAAATTGTTTAACGTTCTATAAGATTAAATGGTACAGTATTATTTACGGATTAACGATCTGTAATTAATGTAATTGATATAGACCAGTTCGAACTAAATGCGACAAGTAATAGCTTGTTATTAAGTTCAATTCGTAGTTGGAATGGACACCAGAGGAATAATGAATAGAAATGGCATGCACAACCAAAATATCGTAACTCTTTATACCACCATCATCAGTCTTTGGATGTCCATTGCTGAACAGAGGCCCCCCCTAATCGGTGCCAATCCGTTCGGCCCTGGGCTTTCCGAATCCAGTAACATCCCGCTTCAGATCGTGAGGCCATATGGTAAGAGGGCGACCTAGGCTCCTTTTACCCAGGCGTCGCCGCCAGTCGATGACCTTTCTTCCCCATATTGTCGTGTAATCCGTTGTAATAGGAATCCATATAGATAATAGAACAGAACGTTTCTAAAGATAAGAAGAGATGTTTAATAACTTTGATCGAAGGATTCAGATCATATTCATTTTTATCACAAGAAAATAGGTTTTTATGGCGTTGTTAAGTTCCAGCTTGAAGATTATGATCGCAGTAGTCCACACTACAACTGCTAAACTTTTTAACTTTGATGTTTTGTGTATTGGCTGCAAAGTTATAATAAAAAACATTTACGTACTTTTCGTTCTAAGTACCTACTTATTGAAAATGAATTCGTTACCCGCAAAGCTTTTATATAGAATTCATTTGTATCAAGAATTGTTACTAGGTATTTTTTATTAATAAACATATTAATGTCCATAAACTGACTAGACCGCCTATATTCCGTCAATATTTAGAATACCAACAATATGTTCGCCGACAATATATGTTGAATGAGAAACAATAATTCTATTGAATATCTGCTCTGTGGATCGGATGGTTGGTCAGTTTAAATTAATTATCTTTTCATTATACAAGTCATAAGTGTTCGGTTTGAAAAACGATTTTAATTATACAATTAATTGCAATTATTATACATAATGGTAACCAATCATCTATTCACATCTATTGAGATGCACTGCAACACTGCAAAATTGTTTTATTACCATGTCTTAAAGTATTTCTTTTTATCATATTTTTATTTTACATTTAAAATTAGCAACACAAGATATTATTTACTTAAGAAATTTTTATCTTTGTATATAATTAAACATTTACAATTGAATTTAGAAGAAGCATCTTTAGTGTATGGGTAGACATATTTGGAATCCGGCATTCTGTGCCTACCCCGTAAAAGAACGTCTTGATATAATAATAATAACAACATTTAAAAACGAACAGGACAAAAGCTTTAAATATCATAGATTGATTATTCGACATAGGGAATAGCGCGTTGGTATGGTCTGATGATGTAGAAGTGGATACCGGATATGCAGGGCACGTGATGATATATACTGGTGCCCATGAACACTATATATAAGCGACCTCGAATAGATCTAAAGGTCCTTCCTGATGTACGTTGCAAAAGTATTAGTACTATTAAAATTAATACTTATTTTTAAATATTTAAACATTGCCTACCACGTACCACAACGAAAAACAATAATATGGCAGTAAAAAGACATAAAATGGTAAGAAATTAATGCGTCTATTTCTTATGTTACCGACCATTGGAATGTTTATAACTATCCCTGAACTTTTCCTCACTAAATGTTGTAAAGCTACGTCAAAAATCACTTTCAAAGCGGACAACAATTGAAGGGGCAACAGAAAGGCTAAAAATAGAAACGACCGCGGTAGGAAGGTAAAAGACGGGATAGGAGCGTGACTCATACGTCGTCCGATTAAATTTTTCCTTGATCGCATTCTACTAAACGTGATATAACGAGACTACCTACTGAGATAACTCCATTCAGTTAATATACTCACGTGTCTGACGTACCTACATATTTCAGAACGTTACTGTTCACTGTATAAATCTATTGTCTGCTTCACTTTTATCCCTGTTCTTAACTTCCGCTCGATACGTCTAGCCGTTTGTGCTCTGGGCTTATTGTTAGTCATTCCGTCTGGACACCGTTTCGCACGGGTAGAACAGGTTATAGGTAGGTATTAGGATAGGTAGGTATTAGGTAGGTACTACTCTTAGGTTTGTAGCAAACAGATTCTTATGTTAAGGACAATTTTATAAACATACAATAACATTGTAACGTACTATTTTATCACTCTGTTGGTAATAAACGTAACATCACGCCTCTAATCCCTGAAGAGATAGGCAGAGGAGTGTAGTACACTCTCACGTTTTACCAGTTACAAAAAAGTTACCAGTTACCAGTTAAAAATGGTTACCATTACCATTACCAGTTACCAGTTATAATATAAAAAATGCTGTAGTGTTATAAATAGTATGGACGTTAAATAGGCGGGAAAATATTTATAATGCCAGATATGTGCCGAAATTTAGGTAGGTAGGTGTCTACATCTATAGTTCTTTTACAGTTTGCAAACGATATTTGAAATTTGAATACACGCGTCTCGACAGTTCGTTGACACGTCTGACTCGACAATAGATGTTGCTAAAGATATTAAATTATCCTAAATGCTTTTCACAAAATTCGACAGATTTTCGGTTATCCGACACGCGGGGCGCTCGTTAACTCTTGAAAAATACCTCTTACGTAATGATTGACGTCAATACCTAACATCACGAACATATAAGGTTTGCCTCCCACCTCCAATACGACGAAAACATAAACAACTCCATAAAAAATGATACTGTTTGTTGTGATCTATAGAAAAAGTACCGGAAGAATAGTAATAAAAACATCTAGCAAAAAGTACACTTTGATTGTTTTGGTACACGCTACTTCATATTACTTCATAGATAATTGAATATCGTAAGGTATGACCGAGTACAAATCCGAATGATATGTTTACAATATACCTTTTGTAAATAGGAACAATACAACACAATACAAGTGTACAATCGCTCGTAAAATATGGCCAGTGCGCGTGTTATTATACCTATATGTTATTATAATAGCTTAATATAGGTGTGTATTAATTAATATCGTTTGATAAACTCTTGAAAAAACTTCTATGATGCGTCGCTGGAGTCATTAATAGATCTCTTCAAACGATTTCCAGAAGTACCTACGTCTTTGTTAAAGTAAACGCATTAGCAAGTTTTATAGATAATTGAAGCTGTGATGAACTTAACCCATTTAATTTCAGTCAACAATATACATAAAAAATGGGTATGTTGAATAAAGTTTTATTTTAGTATAAACCAGACGTGATGTAAGGATGTTAACAGGCCCCAAGGTGACCTTGCATCTCAACGAGGAAGACGCGTCTAGATCGTATATCGCGTTTCATTGATGATGACAACAATAAATTACTGCCTATTGTAACGACGTCTAACTTTACGACTTGTTCCTAAACCTACCTGCATTATAACAAGAAAACTCTTATAATAAATAATCGTTTTCATGGCCGTTATTTAAAGAACAACATTAATACACAATACAAAAGAATTATACGAATGTTACCATTAATATCTTGGTTCTTATTGACACTTTTTTATTAACACCGGAACACGGTGTTATTAACAACGTTATGTTCTGTTTGTCTTCGCTAATCTGGATAGAATGCTATAATAGATAGACACACCAACAAAACTAGAAATAACGCTTAAAAATAAACTGTCAACCAAAGGATTCAGGGAGGTCTATCTAAAGCTGAATGCAGATTGACTGACTGCAGTGAAATGTTTCATGCATATCTGTATGTTGCTCTATAGCGTAAGCAGTTTTTTATTTCTCATCAAGAAGATATAGGAGACTAGTAAAGTACTATAGATGTTACACGATCGTTGTTATAGGCGTAATACATATTTGATGCATGTCCGGCTTAGGGTTCACTATTTGTTAGCCAACTTTTACTATGTCGTCTGCGTACAGTAGATAGTTTATCATTGAGTGACCAGTCCGGTTCTCACGTTCATCGCCCACAATCCAAAAAGGCATTTATTTCAGATATATGATAAATACTCTAGTTAACAACGCGTAGCTATGACAACGATATTGATATCAATATATGTAGCAAACCAGGGCGAAATGGTGCTATCCACCACGCCAGCTTGACAGTTCATGTATATGACAGCACGCAGCAGGCCACCACTTTTTTCAAATTCTGTATTATCCACAAAATTTGTTATAGATAACCTTGTCAAACGCCTTTCCAAATCCTCATAACCGCTCTGAAACTCCTAGTTCCTTACACAACATACCATTGAACATCTGCATTATCTTTTCAAATAGTTTACCATCCAATTTAGTTTCCAAACTGATAGCACTGTAGTCAGGACAATATCTCGTATTTATATTGTGTGTAGTATAAGAAATAATATACCTACTTATATTTGAAACAAATTTCCAACATAGATCAAGTAGCGTACAGCTTACATGTTACAAATCGTCCAACGCCCGCCGAATACCAAGAATCGCAGTCATAAAAGGAATTTTATTCGAAGGTATTATTACTTTATCCTGATGCTAAGTAACTTTGGGCGTTTTATTCGTTTGTTTGTCACGGCTGCGTCAAGGTCAACAAACTCGTCGGATAAGTTAATGACAGGATTTGGTTACGACGTGAATTTTTCTATCTATTCATTCTTTATTGTAAAATCCCAAAAAAATTAAGACTAGATAAAGTACAAGTCCTTAAAATACGTAGGCTTTTACGGAAACACCATTATACATTTGTAGATATTTTCAGTCAGCAAAATGTTTTGTAAAAATACTTAATTCATTGCCGCAAATGTTAATTACAATACAATCTTTCTTACCTTATCGCAGTTGAAAGCGAAAATTATGAAATGAGAATAATTTCTGTGATAAGCGAAAACAATGATAAAATCCCTTTCTAGTCCTTATCAGATACATTAGGTTTTGTTGATCAGACAGCAAGATGATATTAGATATAGCAATGAGTTTAGTGTCGTTATATGAATTGCTTTGTAATCAAACATAAGTACCTATATCAAAACGTGTGTTGATTGAAGTGAGGATCAGTATATTTAAAACGAGGGTCGTAAAAAATGTAATGTATTGTATTACATTAAAACGGTCGTCGGCGTCGGCGAGGACATTAGACTTGTATTAATAATCTCATAAGGTCACCTCCGGGCGAATTCTCACCGATTTTTGGCGTGTGTGTATATAGGTATGTATAATTATTTTTAGAGCTCTGGAATATTTGAACATTTAAATGTCAATTTCGATTAAGTTGATTTATTTTCAATATATTTTATTGTGGTATAAAGTATCATAAAGGTTGACAGTTCTATAAGATCGCTAATAAATTTATACGGCCCGCAAATTTAAGCCAAACAGGGTCCATTATTTTGAAAATCAGAACAGAACAACTGACCTATATGTGTTTCCGAACATACGTATATAACTTAGGACCCTTTAAAGCATACCTACGTATCTGCGCTATCTATGGCGGGATCTTGCTTAGGAAATCTCCGTAAACTGTAAATAAATAATTAATAGACCATTGAAAATCTATGAGTTTACAAATTAATCTCTATAAAACGTCCGAGTATTTACACTGTACCGTAAGTCTATTAGGCTTATTATTAAACATTAAATGGGGGCATTAACAGCATCCGATGCTAATGAACTATATATGTTCACTTTAGGTGCTTCAACCATTATAAAGAGCAATACACCTATAAAGTTATCGAACACCGAACACTCGATATTAAAACGAAAATAATAGACACGTCGTATTTAAAGTCAACATACTTTTTTCATTATTGGAGGGTTTACGAACCACGTGGTTATTTTTCCTTTAAGTGATTTTCAATTAATAATAGAATCTTAGAACGTAATGATTAATAAATATGTACTGGTAGGTATTTAATGTTCTTATAATTAGTTGAATGCTGAATTAGTTGAATAAAATTGCTAAACTTTTGTTTGAGTCTTATTATTTAATAATACTAATAACTACTAGTGATGTAACGAATCTAAGTTTTTTAACATTCGCAAATGCGAATGCGAATATTCAGTTTTTCATCAAATTTGGAGCCAAATATTATTGAGTCAAAACTGATAAAAAATTCAAAGAAGAATTTGTTTTTGTTTGTTTACATTCCAATAAATATTTTTGTCATACAAGTTCTAATGAAAATTTTATTGTTAAGTAAGCTTCAGTGCCAAAGTTAAGTAAATAAATAATACCTAATGATAAAGTGAAGACTGATAATGTGATTACGAGGTTCAGTTACTTTTTCATCCATTAAAAACAAGAAATTAATAGATTTTGATTTCATTTACCTAATATAATAACCTATTATTATTTTTAAATTGTTTTTTATTTTCTGATATTCACATTCGCAAAACATTCGCAGAAGTTTTGCGAATGTGAATGCGTATGTCAATACGCAAAAACATGCGAATACATTAGCGAATGCCATTCGAATTATTAGTTATTAGTGATGTAGCGAATATTCGCTACATCACTAATAACTGCAATATAACTTAACAAGATACGAGGCAAACGCCAAACTTTGCAGACACCAATGCAGTAGACGTAAATTAAAAATCGACCTCCAAGTGCGATGCAGTAGCTAACAACGCGGTAACCTGGCAGCAGAGCAAAACAGCAATTTGTTTGCGAAACAGCAATTTGGTCGATAACAGCGGCAACCAAGTTCCGACTAACTTCACTGCAATGGTGCAATTTTTATTAAAATTGTTTTTGTTAAGAAAATATTTTGATACTTATAAGTATAAAAACTACAATTTTCTTTTCTGAATTCTGTTATATTGTGATCTGAGCAGTCTCTTGCTTACAAAAAAACCTCTTATTTCTCTAAGGGCTATGTCACATAAACCAAATTCGTACAAGACTAGGGCTCTTTTACACATCTATCCATCTTAGAGTGGTGTTTAGATTGTCTGTAAGTGTTCAACATTAATTTTAAACAAGTTAAGGTGGAACCTTGAACGGAAGATGCCTGGTCTATAAACCTGGTCGTACAGCACAAATGACTATTGACACGAACATTTCCATATCTCCAAAATTGTTAGAACAGTCATTAAATTTCCCATAAGTTTGCTCTTTACTCAGAAATAATTTTCTATTTAATACAATTTGAAATATTTCCTGATTATGACGCATGAAAAATACGAAAATACTATTAATACCACATAACAACAAGAATTTATTTATTCTTGAACGAATTTCTTGGTAAAAATGGACAAATATGACATCATCCGTTCTTGTTAATCCTTTAGCTATCGCCACACGGTGCCGACAATGGGACGGGTCTCGAAAAAATGTTTTCGCGAAATCTTTTAGGACGGTACTCCTATCTTTTCTAACGACCCATTTCCTGTTAAGCTTTATATTTGTTATTATTATCGGAATATATATATTATTATACTGGCTACCTCATTGGTCGAGCGGTTGCAAGCGCGACTACCGATCGGGAGGTCCTGGGTTCAAATTTCGGGTCGGGTGCTATTGGATTTTTCTAATTTCTAATGTCTAGTAGTGACTCGGAGTCTGGAATTGTGCCCGTGTATGGCAATAGGCTCACCACCTATTCTGTGGGACATAACGTAACTGGTGAAACGAGGGGTGTACTACACTCCTCTGAATACCCCTTCGGGGATTACAGGCGTTGTGTTACGTACGTATGATACGTACGTACGAATATAAAAAATACATGTTTTTTAAATTTAGACTAGGCTACTGGCAAAATCAAATTACGTCTAAATTGTAGAGTTCCACTTCACTGAATGTCAGAATCGGGTTGCCTCAAACGAATTTCTTTGTACAACCATAGGATCAGATACGAGTACTCGTACAACAAATGGAATATCATGCGGCACTAATATTTTACGACATGCTAACGCAATACGCGGCGTAGTATATTAGTTGTCGATCATTCAATTGAATTTACTTGAGACATTTAACTTTATAATAGCAACTATGATTACTCATTTCATAAAAAAACTTGACTATTATATCAGTCAAAGTGAAAAATGAGTGAGAAAAACACAACTTGCTTATTTTAACTTCAACCGTTTCATCGTTCCATTGTTTGAGTCGGGACTCCGATTGAGAATGGTTAAGGCCATAATAGTCAGCCGCGCTGGCCCGGTGCGGGTCGGCTGGTTGGGTTGGTCATCTGAATTATTTTCAAATTTAAAAGTGCTCATAGTTTTTAGAATGTTATAGAAAAATTCAGAGCAAACCTTGACGAAATACATTCTATGTACTACTCGGTCGGAACAAGTATATAAAGATGAAAATGCCAGACGGAAGCGCATAAAATCCAAATATTGTCTGCTAGATAGTAGATATATAGACAGAGTAATAACACACGACCGAGCGTAGTATTACTGGTTACCGGCCGGCGATAGCTTTTACTTTTAGTGTTATTACAAGTTCGGCGTGATCCGGCAGGTCAAGGTCGGTCTGCATAAGCCACAAAAAGCAGTTTGGCGCCCAGAGCACATTCTTAACACGGGGCGGTATTAATAAATTGTCTGCATCTATAATATTATACGACGCAAGTTAATTATGTGATTATGTATTTAAAATTAGTGTTTCCAAAAACACCTATAATTTATGATGATGTTTTGAACATAAAGACCATTTTAGCTTGCAGGTGTCTCGTCCGATCGTTTTACCTATTTGTTTTTCTATATGTGTATGTCATTATTTGGCCAGTTCGCGTGAAATCGTAAAAATTCAAATCATATACTCCATTCTATAGGTTTTTTATCATCGTTTATCTAAAACTCCCTTCGTATTTACTGTAAGCTGTACTGTACTGTAAGATATATTTTTACATTGTTTGTTTTTGGTAAATAAATAAGACAGTCAATTCAAATCACGAAAGGATGAAATTTGCATTGAATATGCGTAGGTAAATTTTATTGCCAAAAATGAGGGCAGCGCCTTCCCACCCTTGACCCGCCGCGTCGTTGCGCAACTGCCTCCCGGACTACGAAGGTGTGCTGTGGTCTAGAGATGGAAAATGATCTGAAAAATAAATTTATTAATCGACTCAATCGAATCAGTCAGTGAGGCAATAAGCAAAAGTATCTACAGGGAGTTTTAAAGATATACATATATTTTGTAAGACTGCTTCGAAAAATTAGGTACCAGGTAAAGACTACACCAATTATTCAAAAGTATATTTAATAAAAAATATATGCATATGTGACAATTAAAATTACAAATAAATTTAAGTAAAAAAAATTAGGAAATCTTAAAGAAAAAGTATCTAAAATCGAATAAATTAATCGAATAGATGCTTATCTGAATCGAATGAATGAGTCCATTGCGACCATCACTATTGCGAGCTGGCAAGGTTAACGTCGCCGAATTGGCCATCTTTATCCTTGCCAAAGTAAACTGCTCTCTGTAATTTATTTGCAGTTATACCTACATTATTCGTTTGCACAAGGTCAATATTCATTACTTCGGTTCATACGTATTCGCTATTTCAAGACATTGAATTATATTTTAATAATTGTTTTTATGTGTGCATGTGTGCAATTTTGTCTAATATTTAGTCATTATAATATTAAATTTCTAAAACTATTTACTGTAAGTTATATTCAATATTTTTAATGTAAGCTATGTTTAATTGCAAAACTTGTAGTTTGTTAGAAACAACTTCGAGAGGGAAGCTTGCAAAAGAGTAGGTACAGCTAGGCTGGGCTGCATGAAACTTCACCTCTACCGCAAAGCCTGAAGACAAAAGTGTTCAATGAGTGCGTCCTACCTATTATGATACATGGAGCCGAGGCGTGGACACCCACGGTGCGGTAC
>DWME01006956.1:0-13088 GCA_018244795.1 Parelbella ahira ahira
GGAGTGACGATATACGCAAAGTGGCTGGCAGTGGTTGGATGCGAAGAGCTGAAGGTCGAGCTCAGTGGCGTGCCATTGGACAGGACTATGGCCAGCAGTGGACAAGAGCAGACTGATAATGATGATGATGATAATCCATCTATATGACAGTAAACACGATTTATTATTTGATATATCTCCATGACGAAACTGTATTTGTTTATTAGGAACTTAATGCACTTTTCATTTTTTCTTTTATAACCCCTAGACTAGATTTATGAAAAAGACAAAAACAACATCACAACTAGTGTACGATGACAAAGCGTTCTGCTGCGTATTAAAACAAACCATTAAAATGTACATAGAAAACGGAAATTACACAATATCGGATAGCCGTCTGCGTGTGATATAATTAATGCGGTGAAAAACAAAAGAATTCCATTTCAATGTTATGTTCTCTTTTAATGAATGCGATTCCATTGCGTACGGAATGTCCATTGTTTTGTCGATTCGCAGTGCGCTCTGGCTTTTGTATGCATTGGCTTTGGTGTAAACTGGCTTTAGTGTCTACTGGCTTTAGTGTGGACTGCCTTAACACTCAAAGCCAGTGCTACGGATACTTTCATATTTGCTCAGGTGTACACAACGCCGCGCCACATCGCATTCGAAATGTTTCTGATACGAGTGCTTTTAAAGTAAACATGAGACGGTCTGGAATGACTGGTAAAACAAGTTTTGCTAAAACTTTTATTTGGTTAAGGTATGTTCATACAATATACGGTCCAATATCGCTCCGCACGAGGAAATCACTGTATCTACGAGTACTTAAAATCCAGTGCACTGTTTAATAAGAATAGAGCGACCCTGCTTATTTAAAATTCAGTATCTTCCTCTAAGCCGTTGTAGTTCTGTCGCTAAACTAAAATGAAATGAAAATATAACAATTATTCTTAACACTTGTCTAAATAATTATTAATGACAGTGTTAACTGAATAATACCTATTAATGTTCAGTCATCACTGACTATGGTTTATGAGACCTATATGTATATATTAATTGTGGTTCATCTTTTGTTCAAGGTAAATTACTTTTTTACAGTTTTGCTTAAGATAATACGTGACTGTTCGCTACCTAAATTAAATTTGCTAGCCGGAGCCTTATTTATAGTCCTAAATGTTTAATTTACTTTTATGCGTATTAATTAACAGAGGCCTGTTTTATTAATAAGTAAAAAAATCTTTGAACTTTAATAATACTGCTTTAAGAGACTATTTGCAAATATTAATACCGATTGCCATTTTAAATTTTAAACGTGATAAGACTGTTTATATTACTAGTAGTGGATCGGAGTCTGGATCTGAGCCCGATGTACGGCAATAGGCTCACCACCTATTTCATGGGACTTAAACGTAATTGGTGAAACGTGGAAATGTACTATATCCTAATGCTTACCCCTTCGGGGATTACAGACGTGATATTACGTTTAAATATTCATAAACATTTATGCTTAAATATATTCACGGTTTGTCCGACGCAGTAACAGCTACGCCTGTTATTATTGTATAGCAAATGTTATTAAAAGTACTTGCATTTCTGTCCGAACAGTGTGGTCGCCGTTCCACATGTATAACACATTCATACCTAGATTACATCATCTCAGCCCTCGGAAGTCGCAGCACGTTTGTGACTAACTCCGAATAATACGATACTAACATATACTAACCGTTTAACGAGTACTAACTGCTTATACTAACATATATGTACCTACTTACCTAGCTAATTATACTAGCAATTCTTATACCCACAATCTTATCACCAATTAACAATGTTTAAGTTTGCTATGAACTTCTACTACTAAACGGTCTAACTAACATGAACGGTCGCATTCCTTCAGTTCTGTTGCAGCTGACAGGTGGTAGGTTCCGTAATCTTATTTCCTACTTTATTCATAGAAAACACCCACATATTTCAGTACAGTTTATTGCTTAAGAAGAATATTTAATTTCAAATGAAGAGTATCATATGACTGAAACTATTTTGAACACATGTCGTACACTCTTTACGTAAAGGCGCTCAACAATAGAATCAAATAGATAAAAGCGGAAAAACTTCCAAGAAACAAACAATAGCTTTGTCTGCATCATAACTTTATTGTTCGCCTCAAGACTTTACTATTGATAACACTGCAAACATATTTTTCAACTGCGATACTATACATCATACAACTTCAAACGCCTGTCGGTATGATAATGAATTCTTACATATACACTGGTCGAAAAAAATTAACTTTGTAATGTTAATGTTACAGCATTATACAACTACTATTAATAATAGGAACAAACGAAAACTTCGTTATGAAGCGCATAACATAAAGTTGTGCAGAAGGTTTTCTAAGGAGTGTGATGCCTGCCAACCAGCACTTGGCTAGCATGGCTAACTATGATCGTAATCCATATTTTGGAAGAAGTCACGTGTTCAATAGTGGAACGATATAAGTATTGATGATTACATTATCCTCATAACTGAATTATTCACAATTTTGTCTTAAAGTTCGTTTCGAAGTTGGATAAGTGTGCTGATCGTGTTTTACTAACTAAACATAACCCAGCTTTAATGGACATTCCTTAAGTTTAATGTAAAGTAAAACATCAAAAAATTTCAAAATATATGAATAAAGTACCTACCAGATATTAAATAGTTTTTGAAAATGACAAATATTTAAAAAAGCAACGGTTAGGTACATGTAAAATACACATAGTATATTTTTTGTAACCGACGCTCTACAGATCAAAGTTCAGAGACTCTCCGTCATAAGATACAGGTTCAGTTGCTGTAACGATGTGGTACGAAACGAAGCTGAATGCCATTTGTTTATTACCAGAACACAAGCAAAAACAAGTATTTTGACATAAAAGCATAAACGGCTGTATGTGTCCAACGAGCAGTATGATATTAAAAAACCGTTTGCATTTTGAATTAGCATAACGCATATTGAATTCGACATTTGTTATCTATGCACGTCTGCGTACTCTCTTGCTTTGAATTTTATTCTACAATACAGAACTTACAAAGCTTTTACCGAACATTCCCAGTAAGTCCCCGAGGAGCGTGGACGAGAGGTGCAGGATAGTAGCACACCTCCGTAACAAGATAATCTTGAGTCTCTGGAGAAACTTCGTCACTGAACAAAGGACTTATAACATACAATACACTCAGTTAAAGTTTTCTGTCTTAAACTATAGTTTATCTGCTGCAACATATACATAGTAACGTTGTACAAAATTTACATCATTAATAGAAGAAGGATCGGGCTTATAAGGATAAATATATTTGGCATTCGGTGCTCTGCCTATTCCGTAAGGAATTTGGTGTAATGATATAATAATATTTTTTTATAACAGTTCATTCATAAATTGTATAATAATCTCAATAAATGATAACATTCGTTATTCAGGGCGTTCTTCTTTATACCAGTTTTAAGAAACTGGCAATAAAAATACAGCCTTCCACTACTAAAGTTATTTACCTATGTATATCTGTGATATGAATATTACCGCAACATATATTGCACCACTTACTGCCTTTACATTTTTTATGTATAATGGATTTGTCTAAGGTTGAAACGATAATATTGCGTAGGCACTGTTTTAGTTAACTTTTAAAAAACCCATTAAGTCAGAATCAACTTATGTTAATTGAAAGATATGACTTTGACTTACGTCAATTAATAAGTAAGCAACATGAAACAAGTCGCAGAAATTCACGACCATAAAGTCCTTTGCAAAAATTCCAAAACGGTGCCATCTTAATTTCAGTTTAGATGAAAATATGTAAATAGATCCACGTAGCTAATTGTGCCTTGTTCTAGTGCGAAGAATTCTAAAACAAAAACCTTTTTAAAATTAAACACAGGGAAAAAAAAAAAAAAACTTTATTTTGTCTAGATATAACAGGACAAAATTTTACATTCGCACAGCAATATTTAAATAACTTAGCTGTATTTAAATAATTTTGCTGATTGTGGTTGCTATATAAATTAACTAAAAAGTTAATTTATGTAACAAACATTTACACCTATACTATATATTTAGACCAATGTCTGTGAAAATATATTAATTTTCTTTTCGTTACCTTTCGGGCTTTTTATTAATCTGAATAGCAATATTTTTCACAAGCTTCTTATAAGCCATGTTCAGTTTAAAGTACCTACAAAAAAATAATAATAAAGACGAATAAAATACATATATTGTTAAAAAATAATGATATTTGAAGACAAAATTTAAAATTATAACATTTTTATAATTTAATCTTAGATAAACTGTTTAATTATTATCATTATTATTATTAAAAAATCACATGTAATTGTTAAATATTTGCAACAATATCATTTTAGTAAAAACGTAGCTCGTATTAAAACTTTTATATACATGGCCGCAAAACAACAAAGACGATTAGAACACATAAAAAAACAGACATAAAAAAAAATTACGCCTCGCGATGAGTCCAAATTTTATTATCACATGATGGAAAATGTACAGATTAAAAATACTCACTCTTTGAAGACTCCAGCTGTTTCAACACATTTTATGGATCAATATTAACGGAATCTCTTGAGAGAGTCTTAAAAGTGGTAGAGATTTGTAGAGTATTCCTTACTCTGCCACTTTTTCTTGAGCTGCTTTTAAGAAGACTAGATACGATGCTATCAGAGTTGTCCCAAGGTATAGTATAGTTATCCGAAGATTATAATACATCTATGCATGTACATTTAGAGCAAAATATGTAACGTACATATACAGGTAATATGTCCACAGAAGTTATTAAAATGACTATATTAGCAAAAAATGCCCAGAAACAAGCTGAATCAGTTTAAATCGTTATTTGTTTCCGTTCACCAATATAAATCTAATTACACAGATGTTCTTAGCGTAGTGGATTATATTTTCGTCTGCCTTATTTTTCACGCTGAACGTTAAGACAATGTATATATAATACAGTTAATTACATAAGCAATTTTAATGTAAGTATGTGACCTCGCTGTGTTGGGCAGAAAGTGATAAAGAAGTTATCACAAAAAACATCGGTGAATTAACGCGATGCAAAATTTAACAATACTCGTTTTAGTGCAAGTAAGCCATTAGCTCTATGTTTCATTACTATTTAATTCGTATATTTATTAAGGGTGCCTTAAACTTTCAAGTCTTGATTAAGTAATTCAGATTAGGATCTGGACGATCCCCATGGGCTAGTGCGTATAGAAAAGCCTGGGTAGCTAGCTAAAACTTTCCTAAACCGTCATACGTATAGAAAAAAGAGATGTATCTAAAAGCACATCAGTTTTGTAAGGATAACGCATTTAACACACGGTGCTTTCTGCGTATAACAATAAAGACCTGACGTGACGATGCAGTAATAATACACGATATTAGCCTGTTGGTTAAGAACAAGTTTTGTTTTGTAAAGCAGTGAGAGCATTATGTGCAACTCCGTTCCGTCCAGAGCAAACTATCTCGAGTGTTTTAAAAAGAAAAATCCGACAGTTATTCTGTTGGTTTATCACGTGAATATTTTTACATGCTTCCCTTTTCGGTTGCGGGAAACGGAACGTGCTTTAGAATTTATTTTGAAAACAAAATTTGCCAGCGACGCTTATGCGTAAAACTGAACAAAGATGGATTCTTTGTACTGTGTTGCAATATCTATATTATTAATTAAAGAAATTATACCACTTAAATATTGCTTATTTTGGTTTACACTTTCTTATCATGATGTTCAGTATTAATCTTTTAACTTGAACATTTGTGTCTGTGTAGAATTTTCAACACAGCAAAGAACAAAAGAAAGAAAGCAATCATTTATTTCATCAACAATTTAAAAAACCGCGTACAATGTGTCAAATTGAAAACAATTAAATTTATATTTACTTTCTAATCAACTCTTCGGGGATAGCACAAGTTAATTTATGGTCCACATGAATAAAACATTTTTTTTCCCATTCTTTTAATGTTTTAAATAAAATATAACATTTCATTATGCTACGGATTCGTTATTATAATAGCACGCCACATTCATTATGAGGTTGGCGGTGATGTTGCTAAACACGTCACCCCTTACACACCTGACGTAGTGCATACACCGGTCTCTTCAACACAGTTTTTTTGGTTTTTAATTTGGTTCGACTATGTGACTGCTCGTTCCATCGTTATATGAAACAGCACGTACGGCAAATCGCCGCAGGTGTCATTAGCAGAAAGGTTCGGCTGTAATGTAAATTAGGTTCCATTTCCTGCCGCTGATTGTAGTCTGCAGCCGCGCCCGCCCACAAAGGCTAACTGAAGCCTTGTAACGTAGTAGCTATTTATTACTCCGCCTATTATTCTATTATTGTGTACGATATAAAACTAAATGCGACTCATTTACCAACAGTTCGATCGTAATTGCCTTGTGTTTGTGGTGTTTCCACTGGCGATGTGATAAATAGGTAAATATACATATTTAGCAATAGTTGAAAATAAGTAAAGCAATGAATATAGACTGCCTCGTTGGTCAAGTGGTTGCAAGCGCGACTGCCGATCAGGAGGTCCTGGATTCAAATCTCGGGTCGGGTAGTATTGGATTGATCTAATTTAGAATTTCTAGTAGTGACTCGGAGTCTGGATCCGTGTCCGGTGTATGGCAATAGGCTCACCACCTATTCCATGGGACATAAACGTAACTGGCGAAAGGTAGGAGTGTACTACACTCCCCTGCCTACCCCTTCGGGGATTATAGGAGTGATTTACGTTTTTCTAAATAATAAATGAGTTTTTATGATTATTTATAATGCGCAAGTTTTATAGCCGGTATAATATTTCATGTTAATTTCAACTGTGTGGAGTGATGATTACCTAAACAAAGTGGTTGGAGATGTTTGGAAACAAAGAGTTAAAGATCGAGCTATGTAGTGCGTTATTGTAGAAGTCTATGGTCAGCAATGAATTAAAACAGATTGATAATACGTACATATATTTTTAAAGGTATTTTTCCTAAACATACCTATCCAACCGAACTTCCATTAGAAGTATATCGAGTCCATTTTCACAGACAAATCGCTATGAAAATTTCAAAATATCTCTAAAATAATATAGACGAACTCTAATTATACCAATGCCACAGATTGGTAATACAATTAGAAAGCCGTTTCGGTGAATTTCATACATTATTACGGGTGGCAGGCAGCAGGTGATTTTCCGGTCTTCAACGGTTGAAATTGGCCCTCAGGCACAACTGCACACAGTTAAGAGCAATTAAACCCGCCGCACACAGCATAAGCCTCACATAATATAGGTATTTGTACCCCAACTAGCGGGCACCGAGTACTTTTTATTTATTTATTTATGTGAATATTTACTTATTTCTAATTTTATGACATTCTAAATTTATGACAAACATGAAAGAGGTATGTATGTATGTATGTATGCGATTTTAGGCGCTTTATACTCTTTAACAAGAGACCAAAATCCCAAGACGTAGTAAAAGAGTTATTGTTCATTTGCAATCTTTTTTTACTATATGTCCTAAAAATATCATAGAATTGTAAAAATTTCTTTGACACTTGGTGCTCAATTTAATCTTCTCTCTTATCCGATCATCCTTTTATCGCGGCAGGTGAGAGATACACCTATACGAGTATAGATCAACGTTTTGTTTATGCACGCATAAATTTGCAGCCTTCGAATATTTGCGTGCCATACCATACATCATTTCATAATGACAAAGCAATCATTAATCTCAACGACATACGTGTTGTGTGACGTTTGACATTGTGTGCGATAGCGATTGAGCTTGCATTCAGTATATTTTGAAATCAGAAAAATAATTTACGTGTCGTAACAAATCGTTCAGGTTACAATGTTATCATACAATTTCTCAAGCTTAAAAATATATTTCACAGAGATTCTGAATAAAATATTAATTGATTATTATTATTGCGTTACGTCAGGTCCTTTAAGGGTAGGCAAAGCGCACTTAGTACCATATATATCTAGATATAAAATAGACACAGTTTTCCAAATTTATTTTTAAAACAAAATGTCTGTTGTATCCAACAAAATGATTTGAAGCGAACGAAACAATTTTGTATTATTTAAACTTAAAAATAAAAAAATTACTCGTTTCATTTTGTCTGGAAAACAAAATATATTCCAGATATCAGTTGTCTCATACAAAAAGTCCGGAAGCTCTGCCGTAGAGACGCGTTATTACAAAAGGGTTTTAAAACAGAGAACAAAGCGGATGATTGTATTATAAAAATGATAATTAACCGAGAAATTATTTCTCACGAAAATTTACGCTTAACCATAAATTATACCGTTTTCCTCTTATTTCGCTTTGATTATTCCTTTAAATTTAATTTAGTTTTTTTTTTGTTATCCAAATTACTTTCAATATTGCCACGAAAAAAGAACGATTTTAACAAATATGTTTTACTACAATACTTTAATTAATTATTTTATCATAATTATATATTATAACTAACATAATGTACCATTAAACCACAATCATTAATTTGTAATAATTTAGTTACCTTTGAAAATCACACGTCTGTTATATTTAGTATTACCATCTCTTTGTACACATTATATGTAACAAATAATAAGGCCCCCTCCGGATCCAAAGTGGAACGTACCACGTAATTCAAAAAACGTGGGAGTGTACTACACTCCTCTGCCTACATGTTCGGGGATTACAGGCGTGATGTTACATATGAATAATCATATTATTAATCATACGATTAGCATATTTCGTGTTTGCATAATTTGCATCATCTATTTTTATATTATTAGGAAATAAAAGAGTGAAAAATAAAAGTTTTCAACTCGATAATGAAAACTACGAAATTAATAAGCTCAAGTCTGAATTTATTTCGAATAAGACTGAACATTGTAATGAGATCGAAATAACTATCTTATTATAATAGCGAACCCGATGTACACTAGTCGTAGCATAAAACGAAACGTGACATTGGTAAACTGCTATATCAAAAACAAACATTATTGGTAGACTAGCAAAAAATTTTAACTTTTTTAATGTCAGCAATATTTTTAAACAAAATGCAATTTAATTGTTTTAATGAATTATATTTTTAAATCAATTACTTAATAAAATTTTAAATCGAATTCAAGTAATTCGTATTATACATATATTTAAGTAGGTAATTATAGTATTGCATTGATTATGACACAGGCATAGATACTCGTAAATCTACGTAAAAACAATTGTGTTCTGCGATAAATACTTTACAGTATTTAATCCTAATAACTTAAAAATTTACGTGGAAATAACTAAACGGGTTCTGCAACAGATGTGTTCACATTATAACGTTATTCAATTTTAAACCTTTATGTTTAATGTATTAATGACATTTTGCCACCTTCTTGAGCTCTGGGTAGATCTGCGCGCAACACGCGCTCCAGCTGAATGGCTCTACAACGTTCACGAGCCCACTCCCCTGATGATGCTTCGTTTTTAAATGAAACTTTTTGCATTCACGTCCATACCGAAGCTAAAGGAATTTTCTAGCAGTTTCTAGCAAACGGCTATTTATTTTAAAGTGATTTATTGTTTATAGGATATGCAACTGATTTGTTCATTGGTTCCGCTTGAGTAAATGACACAACAAAATTGTATGTGTATGTTTGAATAATGTGCAAGTTTGATATTTGTGATGCAATTTAGAGTTTTAGTGTAAGATTGTTTATATATATGTACATCAAATTAATCCGCGTCTGCTCTAATCTGTAACCATAGACAAACAGGAAAACCATCGCCATACGACGTTCAGCCACCTTCCTTGCCATATTAGTAAGAAAAATACACAAATGGCTTTCAGTGTGAGACTAATTGGACATGTAGAGACGAGCGCGATCAGAATAATTAACCTTTGAGAAGGCCACGGCGAATGTCGCGACAGTTGGACTGATGCCAGTGTAATAATAGATAAGTACTTTAATATAGTGATCCGGGAAATACATTTATAGGGCAATAGAAGATATTAAAAAAACACGTAATGTTGTTTTTTCTGGACACACGCTGATAGAACGACCGTTCTTCCTCATTGTTGGGTTCTGACAATTGTTCAGGTGGATACAGCAATTGTTAATTATACAAGATTTGTGTAATAAATATAAACATATGTATGTTTTAAAGGCCAACTGTTCGTCGCTATGATTTATGTAAAACCGTGATATTTACGTTTTTGTCTTATAATACAATTATTATACTAGTCATAACGAAAAGAGACTAAAGTAGGTGTTACTAAATGGTTGGTTTATACTACAATATCTGAAGATTTGAGTTCCTCGATCTGAATGATTTGGAATGCATTAATTTTTAAATCGTACTTTATCCAAACAGTACAATAACAAAAAGGATTTTACGTGGAAAATAAAAGAGTTGACTGTCGTAATAGCGGCCCAACGCGTATCTAATTAATATAAGATACATTGGAAACATGGTGAGAAATCAGTAAATGATAATAATCACACAAAATGTAATGAGATAGAAAAGTGGCCTACGAGTTTTCTTGTAATGGCTACTGAAGCTATATTTTTATTTGAATACACCACTGAACTGCATTAATAGAAGACAGTTGTATGTATAGTACCGTTTTAAAATTGTGTGTTCACACCACAATTGCTTTTTTACCAAAAAGTGAGAAAATGCATTTCATATGCATCCGCGTTGCATACAGCGAGTATGACGCCGTTATCTATTTACGATTCTATTTGGAAGTCAGTTAATAATTTACTCACCGCCAGATACAAGACATAAATTCCAAAAATAGTCTTACCTTTATAACATTATCGATGAGCATCCGACTCGCCCGTGAATTAATACAGCTGGCCACCAACACAATAATGTTCACTGAATATTAATAAATTCCGCACACTACACGATTTTATTCAAAAATGTTCTTTTTCCAAATGAGTTCTTTTACCAAATGTGTTATTTTTTCAAATGTCAAAGTTTCTCTCGAACATTCCTTCGTTCTATCTACGGCTACAACGTAAAGATGAGGCACTTGGATATAATATTGTAAACATTGAAAACGCTATCGATAAAGGCAAACACTAGATTATGCACTCTTATAATACAACAACCTTCGATTTATCAGTAATAATAATAATAATGATATTTAACCCTCCAGTTCAGCCTCATGAATCGTAGTTAGCGCGCTCGCTCTCTGAAACAAAGAGAACACTTGTATGAATTTATTAGTTCTTAGTTACTAAAATAGCTGTAAGTTATTGAAATAGTTACTAAAACATGTCTATTAAATACTATCATACGGACTAACAGTCCATATAATATAATGATGTTTATTACAAGACGCCTAGAAATCTCTTCTTTTTCCAAGTGATTTTAATAAACGTAATTTTATTATGGCAATAATATAAATTGAAAATAATACAAAAAATCCCGTTACCTATTCATAGTCTGAAAACAGTATGAAACTTTTGAATCAAATACAAAATCATATCAAATAACAACGATAAATTAATCAAATATTCATTATTATTAATGAACAACCAGATCCGTGTAGAGATATTTGGCAACTGGCTCTACCTATCCCGTAAACTACCTGGCGTTACTACTATATAATAATAATAAACACTATCCCGTTGGATCTCACGTATAGCTGTTAACTATCTGATCTGATGTAGAGGCACTTACACGAGGACGTGACTGCGCTTGTTTCTAAACACATTCAAGATCATAATCTAATTGCCTTACTTTAATATTAAATAATACTGAGCAAAACGTTTTGTTATTACACATATAGTGTGTGTTATTTCAATCTTTAATATAGAAAATTCATTCATTTCAATCTTTAATCATGCAAAATCAAAACACTACATATTTTTAATAATGCAAGCAACACCTGCTAGTTGTGATTACAAATTAATAGTTTAAAAAAGTCCATGTAAAAAAGTCTATGTTGAGTCCATGGATAATAATATATATAGTATGTCGTAAGTATCTATATTATCACATTTAAGTTGGCTAATTAGTATATTGATACATTTGACTTAGTCGTTAGCGGTTTGAAAATGTTTTTCACACGTGAAAAATCAACATTACTTTATGCGAAAAAAAATTCACCATCAATCTTTTACATGCAAGAAGTCGGCGGAACCGACACTTGATTTATCTATTTGAATATTAGGAGCTCCACGTTACGAGAAAGTGGGTCATATTCATAAATATTTTAGGCACGATAATATAATATTCATAATATTGAATTATTTAATATTATGCCTTTCACGAAGATCTCTGAAAAATTAATTGAATACATCAAACCGATAGCTTTTTTTCTCAATACGGTTAAGGAAAATTACGAAGTTTAATCTCTAAGGAAGTGTAAGGAATTATTGGTCTTTAAGATAAGCATTATTATTAAGTGTTATTATATCAACATACCAAGTCCTCTACGCGGTAGGCAGAGTGCACTGACTGCCAAATATATTTTCCCTTACAGACTTGAGTGCTTGTACTATAGTCTTGACTCTCTTCATACATACACACCGATTTCGGAGATTTCTGTCTCCCCCAGTATCAAATCGGTTTGGTAAAAACCTCTTTGTGTTATGGATATTAATATTATTTTTATATACTTATGGATCATTTTTCCATTATGATATTTGGCATACAGTGCACTCTGCTTACTGCGTGAGAGATCTGGTGTGATGAAATCTTAACTTTAACGGGTAGGTATACCTTTTAAAGAAAAAGTTATACAAGGCTCTCAAGAATATTTCTTATAAAGCAGATCTAATTTTTATACTCATTGCAAACGTTCGGCAGTTACTGTAGTGTAGGCTCTATTACTGATAAAGCATCTCCCTCGGTGTGTGGTATAAGAGACGAAATTGTAAATTTAAAACGCGAGCGAACCGAAAAAGATCTGTACCGGTTGCAAATTTTTCTTGAGGTAAAGATACATAAAAGTAAAAATAAATCATTATATTTAGAAAAATCATCAATTACGTCTGGTTTTAGGATCTAAGAAGGATACTGAAAAATATCTCAGTTCTTAAGCAATTCTTCTAGAGAATTGAAGTGTGCGC
>DWME01006957.1:0-13087 GCA_018244795.1 Parelbella ahira ahira
CCGCTATTGGTAGTACATGATTAAAAATACATAACAAATATTGCTACTTGTAAGTAACAATATTTTTTTCACAAGAAATCTGTAAAAAAATCTATGAAACAATGCAGAAATTGAAAAGAAAATTCATAAAGGACGAATTCAATATAGTATGATGGTGCGTAACTGAAATAAAGTATACCTATTTATACAGCAAATACAAAATTGAAATAAAAAATCACAAAACGATGGTTACCTCACAAAACTTGTTTATTTTTTACGATACGGAAGAAAATGGAGAGATAAGTAAAGCGAAGAAAGGGAACGATACTACAGAGCATTATCATTCCAGAAACATTACAGCAATACAATAGACATGTCAATAAAAATCTAAGAAATTAGTGCCTTAGACCTATAGAGTTGAGAATATATTGATATGGTTAATAGAAAAAAATGCACTAAGCGAACCATTTAGAAAGGTCATTAATTAATCAAGCTCACAACTGGAACAGTCAGATCTGACCCTTTGTTGTTAGCTTTGATTTTTCCGAACAAACTTCAAGCGGATATCGGGATTCGATGACCGATTTCGACGTAACGCTGACCCGCCTCTTACAACGGATCAGTGATTTCTACGATTTTAACATTTTGTTGTGTTAGTAAACTATTGATTTTTAAAGTTTCTTGTGAATCTGTTTGAGGAGTAAGAAGCTGTTTTCCTGTATAAGGCTTGTATAGGCCATCGCTAACAATGCGATTGTGAATGGGCTCAGTTGGGCCAGTTGTTATATTTTATAACACAAATATACGATAAAATGTCTTTAAATTTGTATTACACGAGGAAATGAAAAACAGTGTAAAAGAATTTGTCTTGTGGAGGAAGATATGAACAAAGCAAAAATCATAAGGTGTAAAGTTAAGGTACGTTCCGTTCTAACACTTTCGTTCCGTTTCACGCAGACAATTGCGAAATATGGCCATAAATGAGAATTATAGCGTAATTTTGTCTCAAGCGCGATATTGTAGAAATGTACTGCGTTTATCTAAATTAATGTGTGTTTGCGGTATTTTTGTTACGTGATGTATGAAAATTGAATTAATATATTTTTATGTGCTGTGGAAGCAATAAGTGGGATCGCAATCTGGCGCCACGTGCCGCGGTTAGGTAGGTTATCTCAACAAGACACGCATTGTTTCAGTGCGGTTACGTGGCGTCCTTCTTGATACAATTTTCCGAATCAACCCGAAGTCCTCTCTGTGGCATCGTCCGATAAGGCTCAGCGGTTATTATCTGATTATAACAACTGGGATCACATGTTTAACGGCGTCCCATAGAATGATGCCGCCCGTATCCTTCATTAATAATTTGCCATTGACGGTCATTCGTCCGAGGCCTAAACGACCTTCTTGTTGTTCGATTTTCAAATCATATCCAACAAACTGATATGGGAAATTGCTTTTGAAGCAATATATATTTTATTATGATTATATTTATGAATTATGATGAATTTTATGATGAATATTTTATTATGTTTTACGAACACTCAATAGACATCAAAGTTACTCGTATTTTATGATAGCCCTGTTTGCCATTATTTACTGATCTTAACCGTTGGAAAGAACTTGTAAGTTTAATCCTGACATTAGGCATGTATTAATGTGATTAGAATAATTATTTGCCTTGATCTAATCACACAAATTACTTATAGGTAAGTGCATACCTATTTAAAATTTTTGTGGTGATCGTATGCACATGTTGATGTTAGATGACCGTCTTAGATGGCCGTATTAGAAATATGTGTGTGTATTCGATGTGCGTGTGTGCCTATTATTACATATTATAGTTCCCAAGACTCTTATCTATATTTTCAATAATCAGCATTAGATCATTGCTATAGAATAAACCTAATGTACTCCGCGGGAAAGATATTAGCTGTATAAGTATATTGCTCAAAGTGGTTCTCAGAATTAGGGTATTACATCGTTGGAGACAATGTCTCACAAAGTTACTTCCAAGCAGTAAGAAAGAAATAGAGCTTTATTATCAGCCACTGCAGTACAAATAAAAAAATTAACTAAAGTACAATACAAAAAAGTTATGAGGGAACACGATATAATGAAATGAATAAATAAAAAATTTGTCATTATATAATGCCGGTTGTATAAACAGTGAAAATATATTTTTCAAAGATACAAAATCTTATTTTCTCTTCATATGAAATTGTTGCGAGCTCCTGCAATGTTAAACAGTCTCATATGTGCCGTGCCTTCTACAATAGAAAAAGTGTTTTTATTTGCGGGAAAATCTACTCCAGAGTAGACTGCGAACCCTCGAGGAATTCATTATTTACTGTACATATTTCTTACTGCAAATTACATTTTATTATCTATTTTCTTTTGTTTTGTTTTTGATTACGGTGACATTATTTGTGACAAAACATACCACTGAGCCTGTTTGATCGTTTAAATATTATATACCATTCAGATTTGTACGGTAAATCTAAATTGTGATCTCATTTTAAATTACTGTAGGTTACCTCAGCTTGTATGTATTTGTACACATTGTTTTGTTGGTGAAATTACCTAAACGTACTCTTTACCTTGCGTACTAAATGCAATAGTACTTAAAAGCTCAGTAGGCGCAAAAATAAAATAAGTAAATGGAAATTTAAAAGCTTCTTTAAAACCGTAAAAACCCGAAACACAAAACAGTTCAGTAGAAAAAGCAATTCAAAAATACAGCCGCAAATTTTCCGTTCATCTTCAATCTAGCAGAGGCGATGTTTTCACTATCAATAAGAACGCCATTAAGATATTACAATAGTGAATTGATGTACCACACAATGACTATAGACGTCGAAAATTGATTTTCTCGAGCCGAAACGGACCCGTTGCCTTGTTAGAGATAAGAGTGACCAATAAAATTCCTTTCTTTTATATATTATTCATTATTTAACTATATTTACAGATACACACACGCACAAACACACCAAACATACTCACACCCACCCGCACACGCGCACACACGCACACACACACAACACACACACACACACACGCGCGCACACGCACGCGCACGCACACACACACACACACACACGCACACGTGCGTGTTCGTGTATATATATATTATATATGACGTGAACAGTACATTATGGAGTTAATAAATTGGACTAGCAATTAATGAAATTTTACCTCAACGAGTACATATTGGCATATTTTTAATAATCAAGTTCATACATACATATCAAGTTCTTATAAGTGCATATGTACAAACGTAACTTGTTTTAGCGAGAAAAACCTACTATCACAGACATCTTTAATGTGAACTCATTCTGTGCAAACTATCCTGTTAAAAAGCTCTTTGTTCAGCCTTTATTAAGATCTAGGGCAGTCTAGGAACTTCAAAGTGCATTCAAGTAACTTTTCTGATGTAGAGGACGCGATGCGGTAAAAACCCATTTAATAAATTACGCTCTGGTCGCAGTACATTGGATTCCGTTTCATTATCATCAACACATCAGTCTTTATCGTTTCGCTGGTGGACTTAGGCCTTTCCCAAGGTGTGCCACAACGCTTTGGAAACCATAAATATTATGTGCACCTAGTATGTTGAAAGTTTTCTGATGACGTGATACTATGGGCGATTGCAACGAGCTTCCATAGAACCTTTCAGATGTGTCTTTTACAATCCATAACGACGACCGGGCCTATCTTAGCCATTGCTAGTACATTCTATACCGTTTTGATTTTCATATCTTTAGTATTTACAAAAATTATATAAGTATACTTAAATCGTTCGTCTCTGTTCGCTGCTCGTATTCAGTGACCCAATCACCTAATACTGGTCCAAAACATGTGCGTTACGTGTTTTATTAAATTGCCTTTGTGAGCAACTCGAGAAAAAACCTCACCTACTCTATTCTCTCAGAAAACATTTTTCTTATAAAAAGGCAAGAGCCATGAAAGGGCAGGGTTTTTATATTCTTTGCAGATTGAATTTTGCGAGGAGCGAAGAGGACGTAAGGGTGTTGGAGGTCATTAAGTATGAGACCGATGGACAGAAGTCACTTGCAGATAATTTAGGAATCATCCATTTGGCTTCGATACCTATAAACGATCCTCTCAACTAGCACGGGTTTGTTAACTGCGTAAGTGGCACAATTAGCTATTGCCATTTACGAGTATTATCAGGTACTTTGAGAATTTTTTTCTGATTTGTACACTTTGATGTAATTTTTCATGATTGTGTTATTTGGTTTATTGCAGTCGATGAGCGTTTTTTATTTAATAAATGTAAGAAGTATGGAAAGTACATAAAATTTGAATTAAGGAAAGGCGAGAGAAGTTTCCGAGCGTCTAAGCTGGTGGAAGTATGTACTTTAGTTCTGCCTACTTTTACAAGACATTAGATACGAAAAGTAGGAACTAACTTTCACTGTTTCGTGTGTAAATAGTTTTTAAATTTGCTACAGTAATGCTTTGCTAACTAGAACTCAGTACCAGACGAGATTAGGTGACTATAGTTTTGTCCGCGACCTGATCCTATTACCCTAGGTAACCATGGCTTTACTCTAACCAAATTATGAGTCACAAACTACTAGAAGCCACAAAGTAAAGTGCGACCGAGAAGGTGGCTCATGAGCACTAAGTGCAGTACTTACGGAATATGTTAGCGTATTGGCATCCGACCAAGACACGTTCAAACTAATGTCGTAAACTGCACTCGACTTGTGGTGAATTGCGACTAGAAAGACATTGGAGCACAAGTTTTTGAATCGTAAAGTGCTCTTGATCGACGACCTCAGGTACATGGTCGCAAACATTTTTAAATACCACGCCCTAATTAAGTAGTTCGGGGTGGGTTCAATGGAAATTTCTCTACTATGCTTTTTAGGGCAAATTAATTACTACAGCGATATTAAAGCAGCGATATATTGATATGATGCGAGATAAAAGGGGGAAATGGAGCAAAATTGTTACGGAATCATATCCAAGAGACGGAAAGAGAAGTAGAGTAAGACAACACACAAGATGGGAAAATGAGCTAAAGTTGACACTGACAGCGGGAAACACTGGAGAAGGATAAGGCACACCGAGTTGAAGGTTATTTTATATTGTGAAACTAATTGCCAAACAGCTTCTATACTCGAAATAAAAGGGCTTTATTATTATTATTATTAATAATATTACAATTATAACAGTGGTGTAAATTGATAAGGTTCGAGTATTAGTAACTTTAGAGGTGGAATCGGGACATGTCTAATATAGTAAATAGACGAGTACTACAAAAAATCCCAATGAAAATAAACTGCATTCACTGTTCCTTAACTTCACAACTTATTCGAAATCCGGAACGGACCTGAACCACTTTACTTCACGTTTGTCGTAACTCAACTTATAATAGTAAAATATCATAAAATCCGGTTTAATAACTGAATTAATCATTCGCCTAATATTCCTGCTTTGCCTGATTTCAACCCGGAACTCTCTCAATCACAAAAACACTTTATCTACTATACCATATAAATCGTTGCCTACCCGATTATACAAAGTGTTTGCCACGCTGCTAATGTTACGTAAATAAATCTCGCCGGAAATACGTGTTTTATTCTAGCAGAGTAATTTTCTGTTCCCTCCGCAGAGGAGGCATATGTTATCTTGAAATAAATGTATCTCGCGTATGGCGTGGTGCGGTTCTTTCCGTAGTGCGATGTATCGATACCGAACTATTCTCTATACTTAATTCTGTTACGTGGGTTTATCTATATGTACAAGTATGTTAATACAGCTTATGGATAATATTTCTTAATATATTGTATTGTGTATCTCTCCGTAGAGGTAGGCAGAGGAGTGTAGTACACTCCCTCGTTTCATTAGTTGTTTACGTCTTATTATGGAATAGGTGGTGGGGTATCTGGCACAAATCCAGGGTCATTGCATATAGCCACGTCAAGGCAAGCTGACAACAGTCCACGATCAAGCAGCATCAGGATTAGTCGCCTCTTACCACATCCTGGTATCCCGGCATGGGATCCTGGATGCATTCTTTCTTCGCCGCGACATAAATAAACACCGCTGCCTACTCCTTCGCAGAAATACACGTATGATGTTATGTTTATATCTGACGGTGAGTTGAGAAAATGAGTAAAATTCTTAATACACAGGATATCTTATGTGATAAGTGGAAAGTAAGGTATCTGTTTTATCAAGGTGTGTTGTAAAGTACCTAGACTTTACCTAACCTTATGTAATCTATCTATCCTTGATATGCACATCTTGTTATAAATACAATAATTTTGATCATTTTCCCTCAAAGTTGAGAAGAGACTAAATTATAGGTTTTACTATACTACATGGTTTTCAAAACCTATATTTTCACATAAGAATCATCGTTATATATCGTGTATAAACATAAAATATTTCCAAGGCAGCAGTGAATAGGCATCTTAGATCACAACCAGTATTAATCATATGACGTTGAAAGAAAAGTTTCCAGTTCATTAATCTTTTTGCTTCGGGATATATGTATGTATATAATGTATGTACATAATTCACCTTCTTTTCCAATAACACAAAGTAGGGCTTCATCATTGCTTTCAGGTAATTTACAAGCTTTTGAAGGTGGATCTATTCTCGTCATGAAAAAGGCATATAAAGCTGTATATATATATATTTTTTGTACTAAGATAAGGGTTAATTAAGGACTTCTTTTATAATTACGATCTAGCCTAACCTGACTAATGAGTAATTTAATTTTAACTTAATTTGCTAAGTAGAGTAAAACTAAGAATGTGTCCATGAACACTTTTCTTATCGTCTCTTTTATGGGGAAGACACATTGTTCTTGTGTTCTTTTATAAGATACATATGCAACATGAACTTATTTTTTGCGTACTGTTTCTCTTCTACGGTTCATTCCTGGAGTGTGATATAAGTATGTATTTAGAAATTAATAGGTGTATGGTTGGATGTTTATCATACTATAGTGCTCGCTTTGTTTCGTTTGAGACCAGTAAGCCCTGCGTGGCGTTTACCCACGTTATTACTATTATATGTCATGATACTATTCTTTAGTTATATTTAAATATAACACAATGGTATACAATTCGTTGAATAATAAAGCAAAAAAAAATACGCATAGCTAAAAAAGAAGCTAACGTAATTCCAGAACGCTAAGATATTAGGCTATTCAAACGAGTAAAAATAAATTGTTAATGTCCAATGGCAAATATACATACATGCATACTCCAGTAACGAGATATAAAATATAAAATTTATTTTCCAAATAAAATTACATCCAACGAGCAAATATGGCTTCATAACTGCCATCATGTTACATTACATGACGCATTTGTCATTTATACAACATATTTTTTGTCACTTTGTTGTCACGTACTGTTTCCGACTTCGACGTCTATCACCACCTAGATATCTTCAATACGAGAAGTTTCATATTTGCCAGTTACATCAAATGACACGTATGCTCCTTATACAAGCTATTCTTTGTCACATCCTTGCGACGCGACGTGCTGTTGCCTAAATTGAAGTATATTTCCATCTATCCTCAACGTGAGAAACCATTAGAACTCAATGAAAGTCATCTACAATTTGTCAAGAACACGCGTTCGCTCGTCAGCGCCATTAGCTCTAATTAGTCATTCGGCAGGCGGTAATGTATATGGTTTTCCACAACAATGGGGTATTATCAATATGTGAAGTAAGTGAAAGCTTTCAACCGTATTGATTTTAATTCTCCCTCACCCAGTTTACTATATTTTTACTCCCTACTTTAGAAAGTGGCAGAACGATAAGAGTAAATTGTTGAAGAACCAGCCGATCGCTTTATAAAATAAATAAATCATTATCATTATCAGCCCGTCATCGTTCATTGCTGGACATAAACCTCTCCGATAGCACGCCACTAAGCTTGATCGTCAATACATTAATAAATATGTTCAAATAAATAAATAATGTAGTGATCATAAATATATAGCGGGCTGTTAAACGACTTATTAAAAATACATAGTTTTATATTGTAAATCTCTACAAGTTCATGGTGATATCCTGTGCAGATTACAGGATCAGAGACAGTGCAAAGTGAGACGTAGCTTAGCCGAGATGGATTGGGCTTTGAGGAAACTAAGTGGAAACTGAAGGAAATATCCATCAAAGTGAATACGCTTACAGAAACAATGATTATTAAGGGAAGTGGTTTGAAACTTTAGAACAACATTTAGATTATTGGATTTGCATACTAACGATTCAGAATTCTATTGCCAGTGGTATTCCATTTCTATTTACAATTCCTTCTTGTAGTAAATCAATTTCAAAATTAATACCGAAATGTAGCAAAACAGGCTTCATGGTTTAAAATTCAGCTTCTAATTCCGGGTCCTAGTTTCGAATCGTGGCGCATACATCTCTAAAGAATGTTCTTTCCGACATTAGATATAATATGAGCACATCTCAGAGTTCTCCATAAAATATTCTCTGAGGCGTGTGAATCCTGCTATCCCGCACGTGGCCAGCGAGGCAGACGATGGCCTTAACCCTCTCATTTTCCAAATTATCTGTGTCGAATAGCAAAGTGATAGAAAAGTTTTAAAAAACTAAAATATATTGTAATTAATAACAAAGATCTAAGTCATCATTTCATTACAAAACTGCCTGATTATTTATTATTTATGTAATGGTCATAGTAACTTGTAAAGAGCTTACATACACCCAACGTTTGACCGTCTATACCTAGAAAACCTTAATTATCCTTGCCTTGAAGAGTTTTAGGTTATATTTATTGAGGAACATAAACACCGTAGAATTCAATGTGTTATCTATAAAACAATCCTAGTAAGTTGCGAATCGTGTTATGACAACCTTTCATAGTTTTCAATAGGATAAACCTATTCAAATGTGGCGATCTCAATTCATACAAAATATACTCTATTCCCTTGCAGTAAGGCTGTTGTAAATATCAGGAGAACATAAAAACTTTCTGACAGTTCTTGCCTCGCGAAATCGTAAAATAGTAAAGTTGAGTTTGGAAAGATTGACGAAATAGGTCATAAATATTTGGGTGTGATTTAATGTACCCAGTTATTTCCATACGAAGGCATGTGTTGTACTAGACAACTAACATTTAACGATCCGAGCAAGGAAGTAATCATGATCGTAATCAACTATAATGCTTAGAATGTACCTATTGAGATGGCCTTTATATCCTGTAAAGGACTTGCCAAATTGCATTGCCAAAGCGTTTCAAGCTGAGCCATAATTGACGGTGGTTGATGTGTTGTGTATGTGACGTGACACTTGCCATTAAGTGGCGCGGCTGACGCCCTTCGTCACATCAACGTCATAGAACATTTCACACTTGTTACTTTACTAACAGTGCTCGCTCTTCACGCGTATTATAACGGAAATGGAGAAACTTATCTTTTGTTGTAAATAGTAATGCTCTAATGAAAATATTTTCTGCGTATAACAGAGCTACATTTTCTTTCAGTGACTGACTATTTAGTCTCAAGCAGTCTCATAAGACACACGTTATCAAAATCATAAGCTCCTTTATCAGGAATCTCCATTCAGAAACAGCAAGAAGAGGTCCATAGTCTACCACTCTCGCCAAGTGTGGAATAAACGTTACATGTTTTAGAAAACATTATGCAGTTCTAAGATGTGTAGGAGGATGCTTTCAATCCACCGTTACAGCAAGTGATACTTGATGAATATGAAGATAAAAAGCACACAAAGTTCTTGGATTCAAAAAGTGGGTGTTAAGCTTTGAGTCTAGATCTCAAAGGCGGCTATCATCTTAATTATAGGTAATTTATTTTCGAGTATTCCTAATTTGACCTTTCCAAATTTTTTATATTACACAATTATTGCCCATAAAACTATTCGATTAGTTAAACAAATTCCTACTCGTACAATTGGCAATTCAATTGCCCCTGTCAATATTATTCTTATATTCTTCATATTCGTTTTCAATTTCATATTGTTCTAAAATAGAATATCTATTTTGCTTCAAAATAGAAGTATTGAAATTTATTTTCTAGATCAAGTATGTAGTTAGTTTGACGTAGAATTGAACGTATTTCTTTTATTCAAATATGCATTCGATTCTGTGTTCTAAATGAATTCATTCAAGTGTACTATTCATATTTAACGTAGCGTATGCCCAGAATTCTAGTCATTTCAAGCTATTAAAAACGTATCATGGCGTAACGGTACACAGATTCATAAAATATTTATCTTTGAGGGACTAAATAAACGACGTAGTAGCCAGTAATTGGTTTTAAAATCTGTTGGTATAGTTGTATTTGCGCATTTTCTCGAGCAAACATTCAGTAATTGCACTGTATACGACGCGCTGCGGTATGCAGCTGCGGCTCAATGTAATTCGTGTGGCTGATGCGACCAATGCGGCTGTGTATGGTAAGATAGTAGAAAAAGTACTTATTGATTTAAACCATGATAACCTTTTTAAATCAGTCGTATATTGACTAAATAACTGACGCAACTAAGAATGGTTATAACAAACCATATTGAAAGAAATGTTCTCAAAAGTAGTATTCTACGCGGGTCGTACTGGAAACAGGAAGACAAAAACCTTGGCTACAGTTCATTTTTGTTCCAATAATGGGATACGGATATCTGTTGTATCATACTTTACTACGCCGTTAGCGCTCGTTCATTTATCGGGAATTTTGATACAGACTTGAAATCTTGAGTCACTTAATATTAGAAGTTAATACGTAAGTTGACTAGCATGAAAAACATCTAAATGGTAATAATAATCGTTGCGAGTGTCCCCATTGCTGAACAGTTCGGTTATAATTATTATGTACGACATACAGATGTCAGCGAAATATATCATCCAAAAAACCACCTCACCTGTCCGTTCAAATACTGGTTTACAGTAAATTGCCAACTTTTTGGAGTTCGTAACCATAAGCTCTACATTCCGAACTCTATGGTAAACATTAAATGAATTAATGCACTCTCCAAATGTACTTCATAAAATGAAGTGCAGGCAAACATTTTACAATCCGTACTTGCAATATTTTATAAATTGAGGGATACAACGAATTTCGTGTAGAGCGTAATTTTATGCTATTATTTTTAATTATATCATAGTGTCATAGAATTTCTCGTCACAGATTCTATAATAAAATATCGGCATTGCACTTATTCCTGGCTCCAAGAATTGAAGTATGCTATGCTTTGGTGTTATAGAAATAATCCACTCCACAGACCATAAGAAGTCGCTCCAGTATATAACTATGAACTTTCTTCGTATATTATATGCGATCTAATATGATCCGTATGCTACCAAGTTGGTTTCTAATGACAAATATCTCTACGTTACCATAGGCCTGTTTTCCCGGAAGAGAAAGGACGTCTTGCTAAGATATTGTTCTTGTGACGGAAAAAGCAGGTTAACATCGATGCGACTGTATTGACTCTGCCAAACAGTCTTGATACTCTATAATACAGACTTGACTCTACAAAACACTCTTGACTCTACAATACAGTCATGAGCCTTGAATACAGTTTTGACTCTACAATTGTACTACGTTGTAAGGTAACGTTAAAATAATGATACGGACTGGGACACTGGCTTTTCAATACATGTAACAGTACTGTAATACCACTATCATTATAAAATACTGTAAAGAAATAATGTTTTTTAAATAAATGTTTAATATCCGAGACATATGAAAGACACGCATTTTATTAAAACATTGTTCTTGTCATTACTTATCTGTAGTTCGTAGCCAGTGTACCATGACGGAACGAGTGAGCGTAGTAAGTCGAATGCATGCTTTTAATTACTCGACGTTGACGGAAACGTGCGTGCGTGCTTCTGTTAATATATATGTGTGTGTGTATATATTACTGTACATATTTGTCAAATGCAGTTCTGGTTTACTCGTTTTTACCGACAGTTTCAAACTTAAATGAGCGAAAAAAATGTTTGGAAAGTATTATGAGACACTTGAGGGCTGTTAAAATGACGAAGACTAAAGTAATTTTTTTAATGACTTTATGTCTACAATAGGTTAAGGTTTTATAATTCGCGAAAAGTCGGAGATCATAATTCTTGGTGCTGAGTTTAGTAGCGCTAATGTTGAAACCTGAAAGAATTTCTTAATATTATAATTCTATAACAAATTTTACAATTCTAATAAAGCTGCTTATATGTTATTATCATTCTATTAAGCGCAGCCCATAATTCCTTTTATTCAAAAATTTTTAAGCTGGAGATGACGTAAACATAATTGCAGAAACGTAGTACACTTAGTACTAAGCTCTTCTGCCTACCCCTTCGGACAATCTCAATTGTGATGTTGATATATTGTTATTACTATTGCAATATTCACATAATTGTTACTTGGATAAAATTAGCGTACTATATTTACATGTAGTAGTGTTCGTAAAAAGTCCACTTTGTTTGTCGTAGCATATATTTGCCTCCTAAGCAATATCTCGTAGCAATGGCGTAGCATAAAGTGTACCACGTTACGCGCGAACATAACTCAAATATAATATATGTTTTTAATTATTCCGTGTCAGTACCAATGTATGTGGACAATTTCTCACGCAATATATTAGTGACGGTGGATAACGAAATTAAAATAAACGCGCATGAGCAAACCTCATTTAACTTTTAACTGTAGACATGTTCATGAAAGATGAATAATGATGAGTTATGAATGTAGAGAAGCACGGCATGGATATATGAATAAAGATATTTGGTACTCGATGCTCTCTGTCTACCCCGTAAGGGACCTGGCGTGACGATATGTATCTATGTATTTATGACAAAATAATTTGATTATTTTCATATTATATAAAATGTTAGTGATCTAATATTTTTCAAAATATTCAACGAAGTTTTCGTAGTAATTTTATTTTTACAACATTTTTATTAACTTTATACATCTACAGAAAGAATTATCAAGTCGCGAAGATTCAAACAGTCTGTGATAGACTACTGAGCAGGGAGCTGTTTGATGCGTACCCATTATAAATATCTATGTGACAAGATTAAAAGTGGATTTATATATGTAGAATTCATGATCGTAGTTATGACCAGATGTTCATG
>DWME01006958.1:0-13087 GCA_018244795.1 Parelbella ahira ahira
GGGACAACCTACGTTTGGCATCGTGGTTATACGAGTACCACACTGACCAAGTGCGCAATTATTATTATTTGATTGGTTTTATTTTGTAGTAGTTGTTTTTTTCCGTCCTATGTAGTCTAGCGCGTAACGGCGCGTTTATTAATACAGAATTTAAAAAAAAAACTCTGTACATCTAAGTATAGCTTTAATTATTTATACAGCATTTAGTACATAACTAGACTTGTACATTTTGAATAATTATGTCTAATTTAATGTAATAAGTGGAACAAATACGTTTTAATTCAAAGAATACTTTTAAAAAGTACGAGATTTTAGAAATAAATCCTCATTAGTTTAATTATTATTTAACTTGGAATGTTTTACACTTAACCCTAGATACACACTACATATATCTTATTTAAATTCCTTTACCGCTTACAAGGTTCGTTGAGATGGACATATATCCCACAATATACCTTCATAATTATAATCAGTTCACGTAAAAACACTTAAATTGAGTGTAACGGCAAGTCATGGAAAAAAACAACCCTGACCACTGTTTTATGGCAACGGGCCCCCATAGCCAGCTGCTTATCGAGGTGCCCTCAACAGTTTATGAGACATAACAGCCCAGCTACGGATATCTGATGCATTTTACCACCGCTTTTGGGTTAAGACAATCGAGTGGGGGTTCGATTCAAGTCACAGGCAATGGAGTATCAATGTTGGGAATACAAACGCTATACAGATTTTTTTCAATAGTTGTTGTTTGAAATTATTAATATACTCCTTTTGTTATAATGTTCCATTTGCCGGATTTGAAATGTGATAAGAATTATTTAATATCTTAAAGTTTTCATAGATTATGGGCTAATTAAAAAAAAATAAGCGAAAACCTCATGTAAATTGTAAATAACCATATAATAATATTATAATATACATATTGCTACTATTATACTCGGTATTATCTGGCTACACCTTAAGGGACGTGGCTCGGCAATATAATATTTATCCGCTAGCTGTACAAAGATCGCTTCTCGCTCACAACTTACACAGAATAAGAAAAACCAATCGACTTGAATATATACAGTTGAGTGGATTAGGTTAGAGCAAAGCGAGCGTTCGGCGGCAGTTTCAGGTCATCGAGGACCGTTGCGGACAATAAGAGGCCGGGGATCACTTGGAGTTTATTTATTTGATTCTGTAAGCAGCTGTAAAGCGAGCTTTTGGGTTTTCAGCGTATAAATACAACGACCTCACGCCTGTTGCCCCTGAACGGATAGGCACAGGAGTGTAGTACATTCCCACATTTTATCATATATGGTAAGCGTATGGCCCTACGCCGGGCACTACTAGAAATTTCTACTAGAAATACTAACATCTACAAGTCCGAAACTAGTCGGGCCCTGTCAAAAAACGCATGTGGATTAAACCAGTGCATATATAATTATATGTATAAACACTCACGAGTCATTTAAGAGTAAAATAAAAAATCTAAGTTGGAAATATCAAACGGGTCCGTCTTGACTGGGCAATATTTTCATAAAAGTCATTTTTGTTTCCTTTTTCTGCTTAGCCCAAATATAAACTGGCAGAAAATGCTATTAGCATTATGACCGCCTTTTAGATCATTACTTTTTGACGGTTTCGTAAAAAATAAATTAATTTTGTTTATCATTCATTTATTATGGATTGCAATTTACAATCAACACAGCTATGACATAGACTATCAGGTTCACTAACTGCAGCTTAAAAATAAAAAATTGGAGAATTCAAAAATCGATTTATTCCCTCGCTATATTTTGTTTCATTGTACGAATGATTCTTAGTAAAGACGTAAAGGTATCTGGTCAAACGTGCGAATATAGGTACTACACTCTTCTGCCTACCACTCCGGGTATTACAGGCGTAATGTTACGTAGATATTAAGATAAGTGTTTTAATGCTCCACCATTGTAAGTTTCACTATCAATACATCCAGAAACATCTCGGGAATGCGTGTGAATAAAGTTGCATTTTAATATGTAACATAGTGACGTTGATTGACACATCCCGTAGGGCGTGCGGCTAAGTTTTTAGTCATTAAAGGTGCACTCTGTTCGTGCAACTTTGTCATTAACTCTCATTGATATCGTGCAATTGTGCGAGAGTTTGAAATGAGAATGTTAAAATGTAGTAGAATTGTTAATACATGATTTTTAAATAGTGATTCATTGGCACGCGAAGTGGCTGGAAGTCGTTGCATGAGAGGAGCTGAAGATCGAGCTTAATGACATGCTATGGGACAGGGCGATGTCCAGAAGTAGACGGGAGTAGGCTGATAACGACGATGATGATGATAATGATGTTGTAATCGGACCTTTTGTTTCTGTGACAGAGTGGTTAAATGGCTGCCTCGTAGGTACATTGGTTACAAGCGTGACCAGAGGAGTAAGATCAGGCGCAGGAGACGAGAATATTTTTGTATAAATGAATCCCTACGATAAATAAAGAATAAAACACTGGTAATAGATTTTTTTTGAGATGGGATCTGCGGAGGATCAAGGTATTGTGGCACGCTTTGTGAAAGGCCTATGTCCAGCAGTGGAATGGTAAACGTTGATGTGATGATGAATAGATTTTTGAACATAAATTGTAAAAACAACTAGACTACAAAGCTACCAGCTATTAGTATTAACTGAAAGAAAATAAAAAAAAATTGTTTTCTATAAAGTCGCGCTGTCGTTTACCATGAAACTCCACGTTAACCGGACCGCTTATAACTCTATGAATATTACATAGTAGGGCTGCACCTAATACAGCCTTCGAATTAACTTCCAAAATTGGCAAGCAATTACTTACGTAAAGTAATACGCACCTTTGTTACGAAAATAAACTCGCGGCTATTAAATGATCATTAGTTTTGATGTCCTTGTTACGCCGTGTTGCGTTTTTTTTTTGAAATTGACGGATCATACATTTTAATGGACAAGCATTCGATTTTTTATCGACTTGTATTTAGAAATTGCGTGCATTTTAATTTGTGCTTTATATATTTTTTATCTTTACGCCTGTGCTCTGCGAAGGAGTTAGCAAGTGTTGTACACTACAACGATTCATTTGTTAAGTTCCACGGCCCACTATGCAAACGTACTGTCAAATGTCGGGCGGATAGTGCCCATAGAGTCCAAGCTACTATATATACTAATAATAATAACAGTGCTATACTAATAATAATAACAGTGATGTTAACTGTAACAATAATAAAAATAATAATAAAAAAAACGTAACATCACGCCTGTATTCCCCGAAGGGGTAGGTAGAGGGGTGTACTACACCCCCACGTTTCACCAGTTACGTTTAAGTCCCATGGAATAGGTGGTGAGCCTATTGCCATGCACCGGGCACTGATCCAGATTCCAAGTCACTACCAGAAATTCTAAATTAGAAAAATCCAATAGTACCCGACCAGGGATTTGAACCTAGTACCTCCCGATCGGCAGTCGCGCTTGCAACCGCTCGACCAACGAGGCAGTAACATAGGCTACTTGATTTTTAAAAATAACCCCTATGGGAATGAAGTGAGGGTTTTAATATTATATTAAATTACACTTTCATGGGGGTCCTGAGAAATGCAGAGAGTAAAGAATTGGTAAGTTGCATAAAATAGAAATTAATAAAATTTGTACAGAAATGTGTTAGCTAGAATATTTACATAGATAATAATTATATCCGCCATGTGTAAAATTTTCTAATTAATCGAATTAGAAATACATTGATCTCTCGCGGACGAATATCGATAAATATTAGTTGCATGTATGTAAGTGTCTGCTTTTGAAACTTGAAAAATTATTTTCTGTTTAAAATTTGGCAACAGTCAAAGATATTTATGAAAGTCCATATTATTGAGTTGTAAAGTTTTTAGATAACAATAATAATGATGCTTCGACAAAGACGTAGCAAGATTTTTATAAAGGCAAACCAAATAACCTGTTTGTGCTAAACCTGTTATCAATGGATTTTTAATATTATACATACCGCAAAAAGAGTATTAGCGCCCAGAAGGATCTTCTTCGCATATCCAGTTTCTGATTTATTCGCCATTATTGCAAATACTGTGATTTCTCAAAATATCTGGAAATATTAAACTTTTAGCACGTTTTCATTATTTATTTAGCATCCTACATAATGTACGACACTTTACATATAAAATGACAAAACAGTTCACAGCAGGCCAGGATCTTAAGCTTTGTAAAACCCAGGGTATGCAACATATGAAGCACTGCCCACACCCAAGAGCGAGGGTACTAAATTACTAATTAAGCCCGTTCGACCGGTTAGAGCCTCTGAGCCTGCGCAAGGATGTTGGCGAGCTGTACGTGCTCTATCGTCTCTACTATAGGGAGCGCTCTGACAAACTGGAATGATGCTATGATCATCTTTTTGCATTACACTACACTCCGAAAGACTTTTTCCACCCCTACCAACATGTCTCCTGGCAGTCCTCAAGGTTTCATTTTAAACGCAGCAACCTGCCCCGACGTGCAAATTGTGGAACGACCTTCCTTCGGAAGTGTTTAATATGCGCTATTACATGGTTTTCTTCAAACTCAGCGTAAAAAAGTTTTAACCCCTCAGATGTTGCAAATCGGGCCGTGTGGCTTTTTGCCGTGTTTTTAATATAAAAAAAAACTACAGCATTATCCAAAAACAACGATTTAATTGAACTTACAGATTGTTTCACACAACAATAATCTTTTCAACTAGTGTTACACTAAGACTTATTGGTTGACTAATTGTGAATTATATTTAAAGGACAAACATTTTTTGGTGCCTCTTAAAATAATTTAAATTCACAGCACAACACAAGGAAACGATACAAAATGAAGTTCCGCTATCTTCATATGAGTTATACCGGTTTTGTATTTAGAGTTGCCTTTTTATGTTAAAAATCAAATGTATGTATTGCCATCTTCGAACAATATACATACATATTCACAGATATAGGTAGTAGTTTTATTGAAGTATCGGGTGAAATTTTCACAGGATCTGCGGACATTTTTGTATATTATTTTTTGTAGTATATTTTTAAGTCAATACGTTTATAATTATATAATTATTACTATTTATTTTAAAAACTAATTAATGTATTTAAAAAAGGTCAAAAGTGTATAACGTTGTCATTCACGTGATACTATTATTCGCTAAAATGGCCAGCCCATATAGGTACATTTGCCTCATGAAAGACTGCTAATGATTTCAATAGATTAAATTGTAAGTGACTTTTAAAACAGGAACATTCATAAATTGCCCCTATGGCAAGAGGTTTCTTTGGTATTTTTCTTATTAGATAGGTCTTTATTGTGTAAACAATATTCACGGTGTAATAATGCATGAATATATGCAATGACACTATATAATTCTTCTATCTTCTAACATTATTTTATATGATTTTTTACTGCCGTAAGAACAAGATATACCTATACATAGATACAAAATATAAGGTCACAAGATTGTTTTTTTCTCAAAGATTTTCACTGTTATGACAAAAATATATCTCTGTCAGTCCGAAGTCAAAAGCTGGTCAGTCGAATCTTACTAAGTATTCGGTTCTTACTATTCCGAAACGATATTCTATTACTTACTCCATTACTTCTTGGCATTTAAAGTGATTAGGTTTTAAAATTGATAAACTTACTCTCTGTAAAAATAAAACAATTACGCATATTTCAACCTTTCTAATGGAATCAACATCATTGTCCATCTAGTGGTGGACTATATAACGGGATGTAGTCTTGTTATTTAACCATTTCATATTTTTCTGTATAACTATTCCGTTTTAGGCATCACTCTTATCACAATCATAGATGTTTTATTTCTGTTCTTATACAATACGGCTATAAACTAATTTGTTAGAAATCTGCCGAAATATTAATCGGGTCTTTCATTCCTTTTAATTTCGTATAGAATTGCAGTTCTGCATGTGATCAATATTCGCTTTGCTATCTCCGAGAACTGTGTAATTTCTAATAAAAATACTTTAGCCGCAACAACACGACCAGCTTCTTTTAAAAATATTGACTGACTTACGAATGTTTTTGAATTACCGACAACTTCATCGATAAGCGTGAACACATGGAAGTGCTCAGCCAGATAAATAGGTGGGAAGATATAGGACTGATTCACTATTCCGACTGGAAAAATTCAGTAAAAAGCAGGTTTTTCGCTTAAGGAAACAGACTGTGCAAGGGCGCTTTGGAACTATTGTAAGATTATATATGTATGTAAGTATTGATGTGATTAGTCTGGAAGGAACGTTGGTTGGTATAAGTGTCAGAATAATTTAAGTGTGAGTCGAGTACGTCTAGTATAGTCGTTTGTATCAACGGACGAACGTTGATTAGATGGTAAAATGTCAAGATAAAATAGATATTGATTACTTCAGGATTGATAAATTGATCTCAACGAGCTAGTCTGTGACGTTATCTTCGTTAGTGTGCCGACAGTTAGTTTGTTTGTAAAATTTTCATAAAATGAAAAACATCAAAGTTCCTGCGTTCTTAAAATCTGTGCGGCATTCCCTGACTGCCGTGAATTGCTTGTTTCTGGTAATATGAAAACTTATTAGTTTTGGTAACTACAACTCATAGTAATATAATATCATAATTTGCATGTATGGTGATATTTATATTTGAAGCCCTTGTCGGTGGAGTATCATTAATGATTTGAGTATCTGAGCAATGTATCATTGTATAACTAGCCGTTGTATGTGTGATTTTCCTTCGAAGGAGATACGAATATTCCGTTTTGGTGATTGTTGGCCGTTAACATATTATTTGAATTTAATATCGATGACACCGATACCCATGTATTTCCCCGATAACTTAGAGATTTGTGTGAGCTATAAACATCCGGGATTGTTCGCCCGTTAGAAATTTCCCTCAAATTTATTAATTCGACGACGTTTAATGTTGTTGAAATCTATGTAAGAATTCTTTTGGTCTTATAAGACTACAATCTAAAGTCATAAGAGGGTAAGTCCTTATCTTTTCAGCATTTTATGCCATACAGTCCTTATTTCTTAACATATTTTACTTTGAATACTTATATAAATTTCGATGTCAATTGTGAGTTTTCTTTTACAGGTAACAGGACTAGTCCTCCTTATAACCGGAGCAGTAGTCCTGGCAAGGCATCAAGCGTACATTGATCTGATCACTCAACGATTCTTCACCTTACCAGGTTTCGCTATTGGCACCGGAACAATAATACTGTTAACTTCAATCTTAGGATTTTACGCTGCAATCACTGAAAACTTTCATTTCATAGTTGGGGTTGGTGTATATATGTACTAGAATCTGTTTAAAACTCGGTAATGAAAAACTTGAAAAAATCCTGTACAAACATTCATTCGGTATTTTATTCATTTAAAGTGTTGCTATTGCCTTTTTTATTAATGCCCCAATATTATACGGGCGTAGATGTACGGATTTGGTTTTTAATAAAACTGTAAATAAAACAGTAAATTCCAATAATAAAAATAAAAAATAAGTTGCTGAATCATAAAAAAATGTGAATAAGAATAATTAACTTTTCAATTTGTGCCAACCAAATATTGTAATAACATTTATATGGTATACAGGATTTTTTTTAGAAACAATATTTATTCACATTTCAAGTAAATTTATTTACACATTAGAATCGCTACTAAAATCATACAACAAAAACGTAATGTAATATTGTGAAGTGTTATCTGGATTGATTGATTGATTGAGAATTCTTTTTTCAATTTATTTTTTGAAAACAGTTTTGAGAAAAACCTTACAAGTAGCTTACGAAAATGTACCTTAATGCCTTACAAAAAGCAGTGATGGCTTAGTGGTTAAGAATTCGGCCTCTCACTCTGGGGGTGCGGGGTTCAAATCCATGGCGCGCACCTTTTTTAAATAATTATAAGAGCAAAATAAAAACGCCTGCCAAATCCATAATGCATATATTAGTAGAATGAAAATTAGAGATAAGGATTTTTATTTCGCTCACTAAATAATGTTAAAAATAATTGAATTATATACTACTGAGAGTTATCTTCATAACATAATGTATAACGACTGTAATCCCCGAAAAGGTTAAATGAATGTAGTGCAATCCCATGTTTCGCCAGTTATGTTTCCGTCCCATTATGGAATAGGTGGTGAGGTTACAGCCACTCATCGGACACAAATGCTAATTCCCAGGCACTACTAGGAACTTCAAGTTAGAAAACCCCAATAGCGCCCGTGGATCGAACGCAGGACATATCGATTGGCAGTTGCTCTTGCAACTACTCGACCAACGAGGCAGTTATGTAGATAATGGCTTAATTAAAATCTCAATATTAACCTCTAACGATGTGACAAAAGAGTAATGCGACTATTGAGCGCTGATGTAATCTTTTATCTTCCACTTTCAGTATATTCTGCTTCTGCTAGTCATTCTAGTATTTGAGATGGCGATAGCAATAACTGGGTACGGTTTACGCAGTGGCACTGCATCAGAGATAAGAACCACTATGCTTCAGAATCTGCAGCAGTACGACACGAGGATCGAGGTCGCCAAGATCTGGGATGACCTGCAAATGGGAGTGAGTTGAATTAAGTTTTCTTATATATCCTGTCACAGAAGAAGCACATTCAATTGTCTTCATTGAGACCATGCCCTCAACGCAAAGTTAGTGGTAGATACAATTTTTTACTAAGCCCACTTGATTGAGAAAAAAATTGACGGAGGCATTTATTATGAAAGAATTTACCTATCAGGAACAGACTTGATCTTTTCTACAGGGGTTCCAGTATGAATAATTCCGTTCAGGTACATGCGGTATTCTCAATATGTGACGTAGCAGCAGATCGTAGATTTTTCTGAAAATTAAACTGATGTCTTTTAACCTAGCAGATATCAGTGTGTTTAATTACTTACGGATAAGAGTTTTTTTCTCTTTGCAGAGAAAGAACAAACTATAAAAAAAACCACAATTAGTGTCCATATGAATTTTGTCAAGGAGTAGCAATGTTTAAGGATATTGGTTAGTGTAACTACATAATTGGCATCTAACAAAACATTTTTCGAATGATTAAAATTCTATTACTATTTCTCTTTTTTTTTTAATATTTTTGTCAATATTTTATACAATGTGATGACAATGTTAAATGATGCCAATGGATCAAAATTAAATTGGGTTAAAAACATACAAATGGTTCAAAAGTATATTAATTATTAATGAAAAACTTTTGTAATAAATAATAATACTAAGATATTTCTTAAGGACGTAAACATGTTTTATGGAATCTATTAATTTAAACTGATAGGATCTTCTGAACATATTAATTTGATCTGATATTGAGATTGAGATTATTATTATTATCGCCACACCAGATCCCTTACAAGATAGGCAGAGAGCGGCCAAAACCAAATATCTCTATCCTTACAGACCAATTATGTATCTTCTATAGTCATCGTTCTATTCATAAGTGCTAACCTAACCGATCGCCGCGCTGCGGCTCGTCATTTTGTACAATACTTATGTTAAATCTCATATTTTTTCACAGTTCGAATGCTGCGGTGTTGCTGGGCGAAACGACTATTTCTCCAGTCGTATACCAGTCAGCTGCTGCCATATAGATTATGGCACTATTTCGCCATTTGTGTGTACTACCCAAAACGCATACAGCACTGGTTGTGCCAGTGCGCTCGGCGATTGGCTTAGCCACAACATGTTTGTCATCGCTGTTGTGGCACTTGTCATCACTATTGTACAGGTTACACTGCCATGTATTTGATATTGTAATATTATAAACAAACGACACTTAGTATCGATTCATTGTTCTTTATCGAATTACAAATGCGTCTAAAGTTTTTAATAAAATCGATCACGGACGTGTTTCCACTGCTGAAGAATAAATTAAAATTTCTTAGGATTATACTGTATCTATTCTTGTGGTTACCCAATGGTTGACCTTCAGACCTACACATTCCGTTATTGTTGCACTGCATAACATCCACGCCTGTAATCCACGAAGGGCGAGACAAAGGAGTTTATTAATTTTCCACGTTTCACAATTTACGCTGAAGTCCTACCATGGAATAGATGATGAGTCTACTGGGTCCATTGACTCTAATCAATACTGATAAAATCTTTCAAGGAATTGTTCCATCCAAGCATATGTACCAGCCCAATTTCCCGCGCAAAAAAACGTTTTATAAAGCATATTGCGGGCTGTGGGAGCGCAGTGGGTAAACCATTCTATCACACTTATGTTGCCATATGGAGCATTATTACGTAACATTCAAACGTTACTTCTCATTTCAGATAATACTCACCTCGGTAGCCGGATGGTTAGCTTGGAGGTCGAAGTTCGAAGAGGTGGTACTGGAACAGTAGGGGGTAGAAAATAGTTAATATATGATGCGCTTAAAAATTAAAGTAAAGTAGACCGTGTTGCGAATTAATAGGTAGTGCTTGATGGCAATTTTCATCAACTGGTTTTTGAAAAATAGTTCCGTATAATATTTATTATTGAACGTACTTTTTATTTCAAGAGAGCATCAAATAACTAGACAGTGGGTATGCATGGTTTCTGCTGTCCGTGGATATCAGCAACCAACTTCAAACAGGTCTGTACAAGGGCTTGGTTTTAGGTCGTTCAGTAAGCATTAGTTCTTAATAGACCTGTTAGTGTTAATCGGTTACAAGGCTTAGTGAATAGAAATATAATTCCATAGGTCCTTATGAGTGCACGAAGCGTTAGTCAATATGAAGTTGGACGCTGATGCTATTCGGCAGTACCATCTATCCATGAGTAGCATCTGTATTACAGATTCTATCAGTATTATAGATTAAGCGTTTCACGTCAGGGTTCGATTTCGTGTATTTTTTAATATATCCTTGCATTAATGGTATACGCTATTCAGAACACTTGTTTTAAAAACGTCTCTAACGGCGGTGATGGAGTTTCACACAGGATCGTGTGTATATTGTCTCTCTATGGATATGTATATGAGCACGTCTTTACTGTGAAAAACGATTACGAGAAATTTAAAAGTAACCCTTGAGAGGACTGTCGCATTATTACTTTTAAATAAGTAACGCTCCATTTATTGTGGATGCTATCAAGAAGTAAACAGAGACTAGCAAGCGCTCGCACACACGCTGATCAATAGACAACTCAATTGTTTTTCATGACATAGGTACTTCATTTTATGCAGATTGCAGTCATCTTTCATACCGCCTTTATTGACTGGGCGACAATCGTAATATTTTACGTTTCAATAACATGTTTGTTATTGTTAAATATATTTGTACTATTTATATTTATTTTCTTATTTCTCAGTATCAGTATTATTACCGAAATTCTATGACATAAGATGCGCCGTTTACAAACATCCATTTTTGGGGGACATTAATTAAGGCATACATAACTAATTTCAATTAGTAAATATTAAAAAAAATTGTTGCATGTTATTCGTTCAAGAAAATCGTGTATAATTAGTAGTGAATATTGTTTAATGCCTAAAAATAATATAGATGTTATTGTTATCTTAGCGTTGTAATAGGGATAATTAAAATATTTTTCTTTATGAAGCTTTTTATTTAAGCCTAATATTTCCGGGGCATTTATTTGCAATATTTATTATAAACGAATCATTTATATTGTTTTGAGATTTTCATACTTGTACAGTAAACTTTATGTGCCAGAAAACACTAGCAGCATCTCGTTTGCTTCGCTGAGCGAAGATTTGACAATTAGATAATTGTATGTTATTGCGATTAAAATTAGTTTAAGCATTTTTAAGTTGTTAAATAATTACTTTGGAATATTTCATTCGAAAATTGTATCGTGAAATTATATCACGCCTGTATTTCCCCGAAGGGGTAGGCATAAGAATGTAGTACAAGCCCATGATATACCTGTCACGTTATATGTATATGTGTTCCATTATGGAATATGGGGGAGCCTATCGCCATACACCGGGCACAAATCCATATTCCGAGCTATTACTGGGAATTTTAGGTTCAAAAACCCCGCCCCGGGGTCCGAACACACCTATTCATTAGCAGTCCCTCTCGCTAATAGACTAGGCAGTCAAGAAAGTCAGCTGTTAAAAATCTGATCAGAACTGTGTAACTGAGTTCAACTTTTCACAAGCTAGTTCCGAGCTGGAAATTGGCGAGATAATATGCACGTAGATGTGTACTATTCCCGCGGGGCCGCGTGGTGTGAAGCGGATAGTAACGGAAGGAGGTGGCATTTATCGCTTTTTCGTATCGGTAAAACTTGTTCTTAACAGCTTTTAACATACCTTCATACACACACAGTCAATTCTTTTACATAACTAATTAGTGCGTTGGTACGTAGTCAATTGGCTTGGTAATTAGATTTGCCTCGTAATGTTGGTCATAACTTTTATTATGATTACATCATCCGAAATTCTTACCAGGTGGGCAGCGAGCACCTAGTGGCAAATAACATGATTTTATTTCTACATAAATAATCTAACGTTAACTACTAACGATATGCATCCATAAAAATACTTACCTATATGCATGTATTTTAAATAATCCATTTTAACACGGTCGAGGCAATAAATGCTTGGCGTCGATATCACTGCGTTATCTTGTTTATCTATACAGGGATGAGATAGCTGTAGATAATATAATAACATGAAATAATACTCGTACTTTAATAAAGTATTAACATATTTTAATAATTCGTTTCACATGTAATTATTTCTAGTTATTAAATATATGATTACAATAACGTCGTGAATTCTTACCTTGAACTATGTACGTCTGACTGTTCTGAACGCCAATAGGCATTCAGTCCGACCATTGTGTAAAACAATGAACTGGAAATAAATAAATAATCTATACTGTATACTGTTTACTTCAATGGTTATAAAAGCAAGGCAATTATTTAATATGAAGATATTTATTAATTTTGTTTCTATAATTGTGTATTTTTGCGTCAAATTGCGGCTTGTTCCCAGACACGAGCAGTCGCGACTTGTCCTATTTAAAACCAGTGTTGTCAAGGACGAAATGATTTCGTTGATTACGATTACCTCTCAATAACGACGGAAAGTTAGATTCAAA
>DWME01006959.1:0-13087 GCA_018244795.1 Parelbella ahira ahira
CACACACACACTATCAGTCCGTCATCGTCCACTGCTGGACATAGGCCTCTCCAATGGCACGCCACTGAGCTCGATCTTCAGCTTTACGCAACCAACCATTGCCTGCCATTTTGCTTTCATTAACTCTAAATAAAAGGTCAATAAAGCTCTTCCTAGGCATACGTGGTCCATCTTAGAACGCATCTGCGCTTTTCATCAGGCGATATTTTTGCCAAACATTAACCTATTATATAAACAAAACTCCCTATGAATCGCTTTTACATCACACCTCGCACGCTTCCAAGAGATTTTTACTTTTCTTACCTTTTTCCCAAGTTGTATTTTGGACTCTCCCGTTTTTCCATATTGCCAATTTTGTGCGGTTATTTGCACGAAAGAACTCGTACCAAATGATTACGAAGCCAAGGGCTCGATAATGGATAATGCCCTGTTCAATGAGACTTTTTAAATTATCCGCGACATGATATTAAACATATTAAAATATTCGAACGACGATGTTTTTCTTTACCAGAACCAAGTCGCCCATGATAAATTTCATGTTCCATAGATAGCAAAAATGCTGCTTAAGTAGAATATTTGTGGTAATAGGTTTTTTAACGCTATTTCCGCATATAATCGCCGAAGAGGTAGACAGAGAACAGCCGGTGAGCCTCTTTCAAGTTAGAAAAACTCAATAGCAGATGTCCCAGGGTTTGGTCACTGGGTCAGGAGTCGCATTTGCAATCACTTATCAAAAAAGGCAGTCAAATAAGTCTTTCAACTTTGATAATAATAATAATAATTTTTATACAGGTACGTAGGGATGGGGAAATTTGGCACTTCGTGCTCTCTGTCTACCCCGTAAGAGACCTCGATTGAAGATATGTGTGCATTTTTATTTTCAAATTGTTACATTACACGATACACGACATTTTGAAAATTCCTGTGCGTTGCCATTCTCTCAACGAATCTTAAAAAAGTCGCGTAATAAACTTTCCAAGTAAATGACAGGCGAACAAATTACACGTGTTTTCGGAAGAACATTAAAAAGGTGTTCCAAATGTGAAGGGAAGATGAAAATGTTTTACGTCTTCTAAGAAACGTTAATTTAACAATCATTCATAATTCCCGATTAATTCAGATAACAGGCGCTGTAGCCGAGACAAAATTGAAGGGCAAATTGAATTTTGTTCCCCATCACAATTTTGCACGTGCTAACGAGAATGAAAGTTGCTAAGTAGATTCCTTTATAATGCCACTGAGGAACTGATGACAACTCGGGTATTTACAGCGGCTGAAGCGCTAATTCGCTTTAGAACAGATTTTCAACTGATTGCTGGAAAGTTCTAAATTTAAATTGAATATTTCTATCGCCATAATAACAGAAGTATTTATATTTTACTATTAAATGTCCCGTGAGTGTTTACTCGTACATATATGATTATATGTACTCGTATATTAAGTATATACTTGCTTAACTCACCTACGCTTCTCAGGATGACCCGACTAGTTTCGAACCTGTACGAGGTTCTTCATTGTAAATTCCCGCGGATCGCAAATTGCGGCGTATAATGTAAATATTTCTACATACAAATTAAGAACAAGTTTCCTTTCTACGTAATAAATTGTTATCATTTTTGTCCAACGTAAAGGATGTGAAGAGTTCGTGAAACACACCTGCATGGAACATCATTTTATTTATAACTCATAACAGGTAACATTAATAAACCGCCAGTTTCTATTTACGTCTTGATATATTCAAGATTACGTAAATCACACGTATATTTTGTAGGTACAAAGTTCCGTAGAAATAATATTTAGAATATACACGAATAATATAATATGAGCATACAGCAACAAAGTTACTTGTCTGCCATTGAAATTCCGGCGTTCGTATTAAACGCAACCTTAACATTATTAAAACAAACAGTTATTAAACTTGAACATCGCAGTAAAATGTTTCATTCGCCGCACGGCGCTTAAATAAAAATGGCGCTTTCAATGTTTTATGATGTGTAAAAATTTGCTACTTTGTATCTGTGAGTAACAAGATTTGCTACATTTTACATCCAGTAAAATATTGTAATTTCACTTTTGTTACTTTACTCTGTAACGGAGCATTTGTGTCAATAATTTTTTATCTCTATATATGCATCACATACCTTTGATATTTCAAAAGTCTTATTTCATATGTTAAATTAGTCTCGGCTCTCATTTTATTTTAAAGATTTAAGCAAAAATACGGTTTAAATTGTTGAAAAAAAAAACCTTGTTTACCTAATTTAATATTGAGTTTAAAATTATTGATAGTCTTTTAGTGGTACTGAATTTTAAATTGTTAACTGTTCAACTGAATTTCCCTTTAAAACCCTAGCGTACAATCTTTATTACTATATTTTGCGTTCTTAGGAATAAGTTTAAAGAAGTATTATCAAACTAGCTTGCGTATTTTACAGAGCCCCAAGCAATCGTCATAATAATATTTTGTTTAATTCCCATAAACAGTTTTGATTTGATAACTTTATACACAGACAGAAAATAATATTTATCCAATTAGACACCAAACATTTAATGTATTAACACATCTGCGTAAATTAACTAATTGAAAACAATTAATTCTGGCAATTTCACATTGTAATCAAAGTGGTAAGTTTGTAACAAATCTCAGACGATCTGCCATTTTATGTTTAATCCGTTTCCATCGTCCTTCGGATGTAGCTGTGACTGATGGAAGCAATGTCTTAAAGGACATTGATGCAATTCGAAGAACTGTTTCAAAGTATGTAGTAGATTGCTTGGATGAAATAAAATTTGTTGTGAATTAGAGGATTTCTAAGTGACGTTAATCTCTAAAGCGTTTCTTTTTGTTTCTACCTCTGGTTTCTACACGAAGACTGTTACTTGGAAATCATATCAACATATTCATCTAATGCATGGTAGAAGTAAAAAAAGATGAAATGTGTTTTCACATAGTAACTTATAAAGTATTTTGTTATTCATGTTCACGTTTATTATAACCAAAACAAGATAGTACGGGACGAATCTTACATTATATATATACCTATTTTATTTTATAATCAGATGCAGACATTTCGAGTGTCGCGCTATCAGCTCGGAGCTCGCAAAATTGCGAGGAAGTCTTTTCAAAGTGTATTAAAGGATGACCAGATAACTGCATCCAATGTTTCCAAGCATCCTCAGCGTTGCAGATTTAATCTGTAAGCTTTAAACTTACCGGTTGTTTTCTTGAAAGCACCTCAATTTAACCTTCCTACAGACTCGCTGTTTGCTTAAATCCTCAATTCGAGATTAAAGGATTATTCATTAAAGGAGTGCTTCCATTTCACCTACCAGTTGTGCGGTCATCCTAGTTCTTGTATACTTGTACTCTTCTTTGACTGTTAAATGTGGATATACTTACCTAAGAATTTCGTTTGCCGAAATGATAATAAAATACTTTGAGTTTTGTAAGAATACATATCCTTAATTTACGAATATTAAGCATTATATTAATATATAACTATTTAATATTTCAGTTAATGTACGTAAAACATAAAATTATGCCCGTATTGGTCCCAAGCGGTAGGCAGAGGAGTGTAGTGCACTTACGATTACTCGGTTGTTTTATATTTTTATCATGAAATAGGTGGTCACTCTCTTGTTATTCACCGGTTAAAATTTCAGATACCGAGCTGCTACAAGAAATTTCGAGGTTAGAATTGAACTCAGGACATTTCTAAAAGCAATGTAAGTATTATACGAGATCATAAAGTACAATATTTTAAATAGTTATATTTTAGAAAATTAATAGTATTTACTATTAATTTTTTCTTGATTTTGTCTTGTTCTGTGGGATGACGATCCGGGAAAGTGCGCTCATTGTGTGAGACATAGGCCTCATTATTGGTAAATATTATTGTATTAATATTTTTATTTCAGATAGCACACATACTCTGTACCCATAACTTTGTTATGGCAGTTGTATACTTTGATATTCCATATTATTGATAATACCTTAATGATACCTATCTCATAATCATCATCAACATCATCAGCCCGCTTTCACCAAGCCATTAATTAAAAGATTTACTTTAAACAATACTGTAGCTGTTTTAGAAAATGTTTTATAAATCGATTTTCTCTAGATATTCCGAGCTCGTTATCCACTTGAGCACCACTCGAGATGCTTCTTGCAGAAGCTGATGGCATTATGTAAAGAATATAGGGAGACTTAGAAAATAGCTGACAACGTTCAACATTTTCAGCTTTTTGTTCTAGGTTTGAAAGTTGTTTAGAATAAGTACCTGACTAACACTTTTGCCTGTTTCGGTATTAGAAACAATTTGAGCAAAAAAAGACATTGTTCTATAAAAAGAGATACTATCGGATATGTTTTTGTTTCTTAGAACTATGAAAATGGCCTTATCCCTCTTAATATGAGAGGAGACCTATATTCTAACAGTGGAATAATTAATGGGTCGATTAATATCATTTTTTATTGTTTCTTAAAATATAAAGTAATTACAGTTGAAGAATGTGAAATCAAACTAGGTATGTGTTCTCACGAATTTTATTCTGTCTTATTTTTTTAAGATGATACTCGTCATAAGATTGATAGTAACGGTTAGATAATGTTAACAAACAAACATACATCGTTCCGTTCGTGGTATGTTTGTCAGTAATAATACTTTATAGAAAACACACAACGCATAATAAATATTTTGAAAATATACCAATTGAAATATAACAAATGTACGAATGAGTAGCGTTAATCTTTTTATAATCTGATGTTTTCACAATTACAAATGTATCAAGACATTTTTTTTAAATAAAATTTATTTATTAAATATATCAAGACATTTTTTTAACAATTTCACCATAATCCGTTTCTATATTTGACAAAAAACATACGCCCCAATGTCTGCTACAATTAGCGCACGATCATAAGACCAGTGCTCGAAATATCTACATACATATACATAATATATGTATATTTAATATGGCAACACTGATTGTATAAAATTACACAAAGATAATTTAAAACAATATATTATTCTGCTCTACCAAGGAAGTATAAAAGTAATTAATGTTTTATTCAACTTTTGACTCATATTTTATATTGTTCTCGGTAATTGAATTAGAATATAATATTTTTTGTGATAACATAGAATTTCGAGCGAATCGGTCTAATTGCTTTTGGTTAGCAATTGAAATTATTTTAAAAGACCATCGAATTGAAAAATCATATATATATATACAAACTTTATCAAATAGCGTGAAAAAAAAAATATCTTGTTACAGATAAATAAACATACCTTATAATGCCGGTATTGATCTTATTCTTGATATAAAAAAATATGAGCATACGAACCACCTTTTGTAATAACAAACTGAGTGGTACAAGGGTCCCAGGTATCGAGTATGCCATATTTACGTAGGGATATTCTACAAGGGTTGCCTGACCCAGCTGGTACACCTTTCGTTACTATGTACTGTTATCATTAATTTTTATTCAGCATAGAAGTTCATGTATGTATATGAAATACCACATAACAAAATATAACTAAATGAAGAATATTGCAAGTTAATTGTCATATTATAATATGTTAGTTTAATTTTCTTGAAAACAATATGAATTCTCTTTATTTTAATCCTACAATATTGACAATTGGGCAGTGATCCGAATAAAATATCCAACATAAATCAATATAATATACGCATAACATTCATAGTTAATAAATATGATTTCCCAACAAGATAAATACGGGGAAATTTGACACGTCGTCAAACAATAAGTATTATAGTATTACAGTCTTTAAGGTACTAATTATTTACAATAATAACGCCATTCAGAACGACGTTAATCTAGAGTGAAACAACAATTGGGCTTAATCATGGAATTTTCGTTGAACTCGACGTCAGAGAGTTCACAATATAATTACTCATACGTATTTATTTTCATTATAAGTCAAAATGTTATGTACAAGAGAAACAATATAGGTATTCAATTTACACTCGACCTCACTTACGATATACGATACATCTATAGACATTAAAATGTACTCGTTATTTTCACTTTTCATTACACTTATGTATATACACTGAAGTTCACTTTACGATATTTACAACCATGCTTTGTCCAGTGATGTTGATTTTAGTGTCTTGTCCACTATTCATTTCACTTTACACATAATTGTAAATATCCTCCATTTCTCATACGTTCATCTCCGACATGGCTGCTTGAGGGACCCTTGACTTTTGCGAGAAGTGCTGAGAAGGTGGCGACGATGGAGGTACAGATCCGTTACCTGGTGTCTGAGATTGTCCCGTTTGAGCTTGCACATCGGGAAGATTTCCACTGCTCATAAACGTAGCGTTCTTTGGCAATGTCATACAATTTGACGCATTACAAATCTGATTCTGGTAACTGAATCCAACTTTTCTCGGTAGCGTGGTACATTGTGCTCTATTTGTCGGACTCTGTTTTTGTGTCAAATTCGACATTTGAATTCCCGTGTGGCAAACGTTAGGACAATTCGAATTCGTGAAATGCGGTACACGATTTGTCATGGCAATGATCGCATTCTTATCCTGGTGGTCGATATCTACAATAGTGCTGGAGCTTTGCGAATGCCCAACGAAGTAGTGAGGATGTTTCGATGATACACTGTCGAAAGTCGCATTGTGATTCCTTTTCTGTTGCTGTAACGCTTTCACTTGTAACCTTGTCTTATCCCTTTGATAGTACACCCCCGCGAAGATTAATACGTTAAGAATCAAGAGCGAGCATCCTATTGCTATAGTGACGCTTAAGGCCGTGGAATATGCCGTGTAGCCGGCGACTTCTAAATTGGACACATCTTGTGTATGAGTGTTATTGGAAGGCTGACTTTGCGTTACCGGAGATCCAGGCCGCGCTGACATTACGCTAATACAAGTAGTTACATACGTGTCCATGGTAGTGGAGGGTATGTCTAATGTAACGTTGTAGGGTTTCCGATACAGCTCTAACGTGGGGTCGTAAAAATTGGCTCGGGTGAGCGGGTCGGGTCGGACGAGTCCATCGTACAGCTCCGGGTCATTGTGGTTACGGAATAGGTTGTGTTTCGCGACGACGTCCTTCATCCCCGCCCGGTGGATTTCAGGGATCAACCGCAGCCACACGGACAACTGGTGCGCTCGGTAATGGTTCTTCATACGCGGTTTCATGCCTGTAATTGAATATTGTGTTTGAGTCAGGCAAAACATGGAACTAGTGTAACGATACCTGCTTTGCAAATACAATTGAGTGTAGTATATAAACATTTTGTCATATTGTACGTTAATGTAAATATTACAGTCTCTGAAACCGGCGTGCATTTATGATTGATGAATGTGGAAGAAACACGGCAGGTCTGCAAGGATAGGGATATTTGGCACCCTGTGCTCTCTACGTACCCCGTAAGGAACCTAGTGTGAAGATAATATGTATATTGTATATAAAAACAAAACAGAAACCTTTATGAGCATGTTGTTGGTGCCAACGCGTATCTATTCAAATAACATAATAAGAAAGACGATTTAGTTTGTTCCATTTACTTAATTTCCTGCCAGTTTCAGCCGTATCCAAATTAATAAAATAAATGTATATTGTATATTTACATAAATTTGCCAACAATAAATCCACATAGAAATCAACCTTCCCACGAGAACTCAACATTTATTCCGCCATTGAAGTTTGAGCATTAAGCTTTCAAATAAAGTAATAAAATGTTTTATTACTGGAGAATGAGAAAACAATTTAATTAGTAAGCAGCTGGCAATTTTGAATAAGTAAGTTAAGAAAAACAAAATTAATTCCGAAGACTCCGAGGATTTTGGACAACTTGTGAAAACTTGGAAATCGTTGGCTATTTTCAATTACCGAAGTTAATAATTCTTGACACGTAAGGTGATAATTAAACTTGAAATTGTTTTTAGTCTCCAATCATTTTATTACGAAGTTACCAAGGGACATAATGGTATTTATTGTTTACTTCATAGCTCCTTTATAGCAGATATTTACTTTGTAGGTGCTTGAAACTTGTTATTGGATTATATTTGATCTCGGTTTAATTACTTACTGACCCCTATACAATTTTGGCACTTAATGGCCCTTAATTCACATTACTCATTTTTTGGTTAGGAATTGGGAATCTTTCCTGTACTAGAGACTTGCAAATTACTTTTCGTTATATGGCGTGTCTCTTATTGACCACATTAATATCTATTGTAATGTGAATGAACACACGACAACAATACAAACAGTTAGAGTCAAATAATAAACACAAATTAATCACTGATATACACAATAGACTAAGAATTAAATCTGAAATCCTTTAGGTAACATTAGAATAGGTAATAGGTAAACTTTACAACAAATACCTTCTTGTACTTTTGTCTTACCGATTTCCAAATATTTCTGATGAAGCGTATCGTACTCGTCCCAGACGATGCTTTTGTATCTATTGCGTTCTCTCGAGATTGGGAGAACGGACTCCTGGCGTTGTACCTCGTTGGGGTTCCTGGTGGACCAGTTATAGGTTAGCGTATATAACTTAACGTCAAAAATTTACTATAGGTTAGACTGTTTAAGTATACACTCAAGGCAAAACAAAATCCTGTTTAGGGATAGTGACAAATATTTCATAAGTAGGTTACAAATGAAAACGTCAAAATTATTAATTTTGTTAGTCTAAATGTTTGAGAACTTTTAATCTAAATCATTACAGAGAATAAAATTGTGATTTCGTTAATTGATAAAAATGACAAGAGAGAACGAAAAATTACTCATTATAGCTTAATTGATTTGAGAAAACCAAAAAGAGTGGCTACAATTATAATTATCATTACAAACTCCTCACTAATTTATTAATAACGTAAGGAAGGGGAACAACACAGGAAACTGTCGACTAAATTAGCAGAGGCAATTGCGAATTAATCTCTTTATTATCCCAGCGAGGGTCTCAGGAAGGTATTACGTATGCATGTTTGTGGCTGTGTTTGTGACAATAAGGACGTTAAAGGGGGAAGTGGTCCATTGTTTACCGTCATATCTCCGGTCACAACCCACCCGGTCGTTATATTCTCATCTCGTGGTGTCATTAAATTGGTTAATTAATTGCTAATGATCTTAAAATTATTTCTGTTCGGAAAAAAATTATATACGAATAAAAGTGATATAAACTCAATTGACGATTAAAAAACGTCGGGTAAGGTTGCCGTTGAATTACTTTTAGGAATCGTCGTAGGTTTTCCTGAGAAAGAGTATGTCAGGCAATTTGTTTTTTGCCTGTTTCATATTTGTGTCTTGTAGAAATGTCAGTTTTTTCTTTATTTGGGATTTTGAAGAATATTCATTTTTGTGGTGTAAGTACCATTATTATGTTTCATAAAGCTAGTATAATTCTGTGAAATAGACAATGTTTTGTCGTAAAATCCGATTCCGCATTTACAGACAAATGAACTAGTTTGTTAATTTGTAATATCAATGATTTTTTGATGTCTGTTCCTGACGTCTGACTTGTCACTTACAATCCTTCGAAAGAACTGACGAGGGAGAGGATTTTACCTACATAAATATCGTTGAAAAGAGAAACAATGACAGCAGTCGAGAACACATCGTATTAGCACAATTCAAATCTAAATACACAACAGTTGAACAATGCTGTTGAAAATTTAACGGGTAACAAAGCAACGGCTAAAACTTTTAGCTTTTTAAATGGATTTAAATGTTTTGTGTCAAAACATTAAACGCGACAGCTGCGTTAGGTACTCGGAGCTGCTGCATATGAGAGTGCTCAGTAAATGTTGATATAATATTTGAATCAGCAAAACAGTTTTCTATTTTGTTTTAGCCTTTTGTTATCCGTTGCTTACATAAAATACGAAACTGGAAATGGTTTTACTAAAATTTTTTTTAATTGAAGTGTCGGTTCATTCGAGTTTTTCAATCGTTTAAATAAGTAATCGTTTTTCAGTGGTTGTTTTGGATCCTTCGAGTTTTTTAGTTGATGATATTGATACGATTAAATCAAAATGTAACTAACCTATATATTTGCTATAGTATATGTTTTTCTATAATTAGTCGATTCCATTTGCTTGAAATTGTAGTCTATATACCAACCTAAATAAAACATTAGAGGTCTGCTGTTGCGAGTGCATTATGGAGTAACTACGGGATAGATCTCCATTAAGTCTTTGACGTCTTATTTCTTTGACATAAAATTTTTACCTAAAAAATCATTACGATATAGCCATTCAATGTGAAGTTATTAAAGTCTAAGGAAACAACTATATTTATTTGAAAGCACTACATGTTCATTGACGATCAAGTATATGTAAGTACATCGCTTGTTCCTAATTTTCTGCTATAGATATTTTGTATATCTCTGTTACAAACATTGTAATATATAAACACGGCTTGTAAAGAAATCTTGTAAGCCAAATATGTTTTTGCTTCCCAATCTATTTGATGATCCTTTGCACATAAAATACATTACTAATAAGCAACGCAGAACAAGTTGGGGGCATCAGCTAGTATAACATAATAATCAGTGCAAAGCCTGACTTTCGAGCTTATGTATGCGAACGTCTATCAAGATAACAACGTTAAAGGAGACTTTGGAAATGAAGACAACATTTGTGTAAAGTAACTAAACTAGTACTAGTACTAGTTTAGTTACTAGTACTAGTAAGCGTAGTCAAAGGGAGTGAGAAGCGCGTTAAGGTGAGCGCAGGCGGTGTAAAACATAACTCGTAGTTTAATGAATTTATTAGCGGTTCGTTGGTCTGAGATTGAGATAATTGTCTTAACTGTTCTACATATATACATAAAGACTTACACGAGAATATTTTCATCAAACTACTTGCCCGTTCACAGGCAAACGTGGTCAATAATCGCAAGTACGTAGATACATATGTATGTGTTAGGTATATACATTGAAAAAAGCTAGTTTAGATTTAAGTTTAGTAATTCATTAGGATGCATGCTGCATTTTTAGATATCGCATGCATATTTCACATAAATGTAATACGCAACTGTACTCTTGTAATCCCCGAATGGGTAGGCACAAGATGTGGCACACTCTCACAATTCACCAGTTGCGTTAACAGCTCAATATCGAATAGGTGAGCGTATTGTCATATACCGATTCAGACTCTGAGCCACTACAACAAATTTCTACTAAAAAATCTATGTTTAAAAATTCAATGTTACTCGCCTCGGAAAGCTATATGTCGATCAGCGGTCGTGCTTGCAACCACTCGACCAACGACACACATAAACTAATTATTGAAAATAATTAGCTCAAGTTCTATGATTACCTTTGATAGTGATCGCCGTGTTGGAACATTATGAATTTACCAAATGAACAAATATAACGAATTATTCATTCTATATTTGAACGTTACAACAAATATTCAACATGAAAATAAAGATTGTACCATAATATCGAAATAAAACTCAATTAATATTGAATGTTCATTTTGGAAAACACGCACGCTAAACAATCAATTAACGTAATGACAAATAAACCGAATTTTATAAAATGTGGTCGGCAATATTTTAAAATGTTCGCGGGTAGTTTGACATGGCGGTTACACGTGACGTGAGTGCTTTTGTATACGGCTATTAGCAAATTTAATATTCTCTATGTTTCCTGTCATAACACATTTTTAATACACTCTCGGCCAACGTTGTTCAGGCCTCTTTGATAACGTGCAAAACATTTTCGGGCATCGTTAATGGACCCGTACCTACGTTGTTTTATTTTACGAAATTTATTATCATTACCATTTTTTTGTTAAGCGGAATATTGTTGTTATTATCTCAAATAAAATGGAATTATGCTACACAAAGAGATGGATATGTACATGTAGATACTCGTATATTAAATTGTTATAGTAAAAAACGATTTCAATTCTTTTTCAAACGTTTTCAATTTAGTAATGTTTAATTCATTTTTATTACGAACACACTTAATAATGTAATTTTAAGCAAACTTTAGTTTCATTTTTAATTCCCTTCTCATATTCGTTATTTAAGTAAGTGCCTAAGATAAAAATTTTTACTATTAAGATTTTATTTTTTGTCATCCGCTTTATAATAAAGTAGGTAGTTAAAATTTATATCAGATTTCGGACGTACTTTTAGGCAGCTGGCTCACAATTATTCAAAATTATCATTAGCCTGAATAATATAATATCTAACCTCCACATCATATAAGCGTGACTAACTAAACTCAGTTTCAGAGGTTACATGGTTTTCGATTAACAGCACTTATCGTAACAAATGTATTATCATAAAATATTATTTTTCATCACGCGTTATACCGAACGACTATTTCCACTAATTTAATACAAATTAATTTCCTAAATCGGTTGGTTTTGTTGTACCAACATAGCGTGTACTCTTAATTACACACCGAAATATAGGTATGTACTTTCAACTTTTGGAAAGACGCGCTTAAACAAGTATAATTTTATTGCTTACACACGTTTAGGATTCAGTGAAATCTTACTTTCTCAATTACATATTACATACATATTACATATATTCTCATACGAAATAATTCTCCCCAACTTCGAGTTTACTTCGCTACCAAACCGAGCAAACCGTATCGCACAAAAAGGAATATTAATTAAATATATTAACGTTAATTAATAATTGACTCATATGATAAAGCACAATCGCATAAAGTAATTGCAGCATCTCGGCTTTTACCTGATTACTGATTTATTTAAACTTAAAATAAACGTTTAATAAATTAATTATCGCTCATTTAAATATAACGTTTAATAATTAAATACGAGTATCTTTATTGGTTCTATTTTGTTTGGTGTGGGATATATTAATCACAATGACTTCATCAATTGTATCAACATATTAATTTGATTACGTGAATTGCAAATTTTGCATGTGAGTCCCTTTGGGTAGAGGTAGACAAAGGAGAACGGAGATTGTGTAGTAACGAAAGAATGATTTAAACCAACAATGGAATGCAGAGTGGTTTTTTATTAATGTCTGTCAAAAGTTTCTTCTGCCATTCCAGTTTCGGCTCATCCACGACCCACGCAACTGGGTCGGAAG